>PVKA01007829.1:6739-68948 GCA_004027165.1 Ctenomys sociabilis | reverse complement strand
TAGGCAAGATCTGCACTAATGGTAGTTGGACAGGATATTATGTTGGCTTTTAGTGCTATGGTCATCCACTAGGTAAATAATTATTGAATCTTTGATATAATTCAGCTGTAAAAAACCTGTAAATATAATTTCATGTATGCACCTTGTACAATACCAAAACGTTATGAAAACAGTTTGCAATGTATTAATTCATTGACTCTGTATGGTTAAGGTGTCTTGAAACTGTCTGATTGACATTTGTATTTTAATAAAATAAAAATAAATGGAAAAATAAAAAGAAATGAGTCAGATAGGGCAAACAGAATTGCATATGGTGCAGGGTACTAATCAGCTTTTCTTCTGGAAGGTTAACTACCTTAATTCACAGATCAAAATTGGAGAAATAGAAGACCCACAAGGCCAGCCAACATTTTAGTCCTAACCTTTCAGGGTCCGCAAAGACTCAGGACATAAGAGAATGTGTACTGTAACATCATGAAACTCAGTTGTGCCCCAAATTTTCTGATCAAGGAGATTATTGGGCCACAGGAGAAAGAGACTGATGATGTATAATGTGCCTGCGGAGAGTCACATGGAGAGAAAACTTTCTCTCAAGCTCTCACAGAGAGCAAACTGGTCAAGCATTGGCCATGACTCATTCACATGGATGACACAGACAAAGGATCCACAGAGTAAGGTACAGGATTGCAAGATAAATTCTGAGGGTCTTCACTGACCTCATCAGAAACAAAAGTTACATCTCATGGTATAGGGCTTGATCTATCTCAGTCTTAACCATCAAGCAGAAAAGTATAGAAATGAGGTATATAGCATGGGGACATAATAATAAGTTGAGCTGTAAATGGCTATAGTCAACAACTTCTTCAGATAACTCACTATTATTGTGGAATGCTGGACTGTGTTGGATTGTGTCACTGAGTTCAGGCACCTAAATTGGTTTAATGACAATGGAGTCCCCATCTTTTACAGGTTTAGACAGAAAAAACGGGGTATACAAAGAAAGAATCATGATGTGTGTGTATGAACAGTACATGTAAGATAAGTATGCCATGCTTCGGCATAATTCTATGAGGAGTAAGATTTGCACTAATAGTGATTGGACAAGATATTATGTCAGCTTCTAGTACTATGGACAACCACTAGGAAAAATAACACGGTAGAAAGTATTAATTATTGAATCTGTGATATAATTCAACTATAGTAAATAAAATAAGTATATAGCTACACTCTCGATTCACTGATTAGATACATCTGCTATAATAATGTAAATCATTATATCATGTATGTACCTTGTACAATACCAAAACATTATGAAAACAGTTTGTGATGTATTAATTTATTGAAACTGTCTCATTGCTATTTGTTCTTCAATTAAAAAATAAATAAATTAAAAAAATAAATTAAAAATATGATAAAAGAATTTAGGTATACTCAGCATGTATCCCCACCCCTTATGATGTAAGTGCACATTATGTATTACAAACACATGCAAATAGAAATTTAAAAGTGAGAATTAAGTAAGAATACCAGTTAGATAGAATCAGGACAAAGCAATGAGCTGCTGTCCTTCCTGTTTGCCGGAGTAACCTTCAGTCAACGCTCATGGGTTGACAAAGCAGGAATCTCCCATGAAAAGGATATCTGTCACAAGCAAGCAGGTTATGCAGGCTCCACAGCCCCCTCTGAGAGAAAGCCACCTTGATGTCCTACCTCCTGTGGATATTCCTAAATTTAATCCAGTTCTCAGTACCTAGTAGGGGTCAATATATTTGTGAATTAAATGGATCTATGCTGGGCAAAGCTAAGCACTGCACCTTGAGTAGATAATGCAGATTCCGACTCTCATAGAACACAAAGCAAAGAAATTAATAATTAAGGAATGTCAGAGACGAACAGTGAATTAGATTTGGTGTCAGCCATAGGGCTGACATCCTCAGCCACATCTTGTGTGCTGAATGACAACGTAAAGGTTCATAGTTCTGAGTTACTCCTTATGGCTGGAGTACCCAAGCTGGGCCATAAGTTTCAGTTCAGCTCTGCACAGGATTAATTCATTTCCTGCTTCTGCAAAGATACTGACCACATGTTAGGTAGAGTCTTTCTCTAAGAGATTCTCTGCTTCAGCATACTTAGAAGGGAGAAAAAATAAACAGGTGGTTGAATTCATTTATTCATTTAACATATATTTTTAATGTACAGCTCTGTCAGATGCTAGAGTAGATACTAGGACATGAGAAATTAATTAATCAGGCAATATTCCATTTCTTAAGGGCCCATGTGTTTGGGAAGCTTTCTGAGACTTCTAACTCTTCTCAACCCTTTATGTCTGTGTTAGGTCTCTTCTGTAATTGTGTATTTTCTTATGCATCCTGAACTTGTGGGTTTCTCTTCTTCAGGTTCTTTATCTTGCTGAATTAGACTCTAGGAGGTCAGTAAAGGTTCTAAAGTATTAAACTGAATCAAGTGGAAGAGTCACAAGCTGGCTGAGAAGATGGAAGGGAAGTGGTGCTGCACCAGTAGCTTTTAATTTCAATTTATTTATTTATACACATGATTGTTACAAGGTCTCACTACACAGCTCAGAATCAGTGATCCTCCTGTTTTCAGCCTCCCCAGAGGCACCAGCACCTCTTGAGCCTTGTGGGTTGGGCAGGGAGGGATCCAGCAGGGAGCGATTGGGCAAGGCATAAGTGGGTTTGCCTGGTGAGTGAGTATTACAAAGACTCTGAAGGGGCGACATTCCACCTGAACCGGAGAGATGATGAAGAGTGTTCTGGCCAGAGAGATCCTGTGAAATAAAAGGAAGTTTTTATGAGGGCTCTCAGAAGTTTATGGTTCTGGTGCTGAGTTCATTTCAGGGCCCAGACACATGCTTGCAGGACAGTGCCAGGAGCAGCTTTGCTGACCTTTACAGCATCTCTTAGTCCTTAAGACTTTGACAACCCATTTTACAGGTGAGAAACTTGGGGCCCAGGAAGGGGAATACAGGGGGCAGGGGCTGGAACTGACAGCAAATTGCTGATTTTGGGTTTCTGCCATCAAACATAGCTGCTTCTTGCTTCTTGTGTTCGCTTGCCAGCTGTTGGCTTGGAGTTTCCTGCAGGTTCAGAGAGGATTTCCTTTTGGACTGTGTTCAGATGGGTCAGATATGTTGCTTCCTTAGCTGCTGCTGCAGTTGAAGAGCAGCTAGCTTCCTAAATGCATGCAATCAGCGACAGAATGCCTACTTCCTCTGCTCAGAAGGACCTCTTCCTCTCCTCTTTGCTGCTGTCTCCCCCTTCCAGATTTACAATAGAATTAAAAAAATCTGAGACCAAGTGAGGTTGCTAAAAGGAGCATGTGACCAGAGACTGGAAATCAGGGTTCAGAATAACTGTCACTGGTGGAACTGCATCTGCTTTTACTTTGGACCTGGATGTCTATTTCTTCAATCTGTGCCTTGTGTCACTCACAGATTACACGCATATACACAGACACACAGGAATGGACTATGTTGCACTTAGGTTTGGTCCAGGGTTGTTTTTGGAAAGTAAATTCATATTCAAATGAAAATGTAAAGTGAATTATACAAGCTGTCAATGAAAATAGGACAGTAAAGTAATAATGTTTGAAAATAGAGGGGCCAGGGTGATGGTTCAGTGGAATAAGCACTTCCCTGGCAAGCACAAGGCCCTGAGTTCAATCCCTGGCTCCACAAAGAAAAAAAGGGGGGATAAGATTATGCTTGGAAACTAGGATCCACTCATAAGGAGGAAGTAAGGAGTGCAGGAATACCTGCTGTGTACACAGCCACAGTAATTACTACATCGTAGGAAGTGTTTGTGGTGGGACTGGTACTGCAAAATACTTTAAAAAATTAGAAGCTGATAGAGTCATTTGGATACGCTAATACCATATGAACCCTCAGAAACATAATTAACCTCATGTAACAAAATAAACTCAATTTACTGATCGACTTTTTGGCTACAAAATACTATGCAACACAAATTTCTTGGTACCACACTGATGTAGATAAAATAAAAATGAAGTAGAATGGTACTAATGAGAACTCAGAGTTTCAGGCTCTTCTAGGGATTTTTCATTATTAAAACATTGATGACTGAGTTTAAACACCAATATCATGTTTCAAATTAGCCTAACTCCATTATGCCTGGCATATGATAAAACAATCAGTGTGAAAACAGCGCGACTCCTTTTTCCCAAGGATGTGAAGTCAGTGTCATGTGACAGGCAGCACCAGGCTCTGTGGTCAAGGCTCTCTGGCTCCTGGCTCCTATGTCTCAGAGAAAGGTGATTTGGTCACTCGGAATAGGTGTTCTACACTTTGTGAAATGAATATAATAATGCCTGCCCCACAATTCTAGATAAGTAAGTAAAATACTGACAATGAAGAGCTCAGAAGAGTGTCTGATATATTGTTACTATGCAGGGACTATGGAGTGTTAGGAGGACCAGTTGTCACATTTTTGGAGGGTTGGAAAGTCCTGGGATGGGAGACTTTTAGTGTCAACGAAGGGTAGGAAAGTAGTTGGTCATGTGGGGTGGTGTCAATAACTAATTCTATGATTGCAATAGCTCAGAAAAAGAAATGCTCTTATTTTTTAAATGAAATTTCATTTAAAATAGGAAATGATAAGCTGGGCACTCCAAAACTTTCCATCTAAATGTTGACTGCTGGGCTGCTGAGGGTGTGGTTGCTCTAAGGATTGAGTGTAATGCAGACAGTCACAGCCCTGCTGAAGGGAGCTTAAATAGCTCAGAAGTCATGAACCTGGGTAACACTGTCCCAAAATGGGAGACAGGATCCTCAGTGGCAGTTAAACTATTGCCCTTGACAGTCTTTGCCTCTCTCTCTGAATCTCTCCTTGTTAGTTTTTGCAAAAGGGGGCAGCTTGGGAAGCAATAACTACATACATCCCTCTAGTTCTTTATAGTTCACATGCGCTTTTTATAGTACTATCTTATGCAACCTTCAACCCACGAATGTGATATCATCAGGCTCCTGAACATTTGATTTCCCTAATTTACAGATGTGGGAACTGAGAGTTAAGGGAGACCGAGAGTATTTCCCAAAGCCAGACAGGTCAGGAAGTGACACAGGTACAATTCAAGCTTAGAACTTTTTCTTTGGAGTGCCTTCCCTTGTGATACCTCTCAGACTAGCTGTGGGAATGAGTTTGATGTAATTACGTGAATTACACTGGCTTGGGAGCTAATGAGAGCATTCACAAAACATATTTCAGGGTGTGTTTGTGTGGGCATGAATGGGCAACTCTTCATCATATACATGGTCCTTGGACTCTTCCTCTTGGGCACTGTTGTGCTCAACTTCCATGCCTGTATGGTCTAAGCAGCTTTGCTCCACCATGCTCTTCTACTGTATTCCTGCATTGGAGCCAGCTGACCATGGACTGAATCCCCTGGAGTCATAAGCCAAATTAAGGTTTCTTTCTTTGAAGGGCTGACAAGATAGCTCAGTGAACTGATAGTCTGCTTAAGCAAGTGCAAGGACCAGGATTCAGTACCCTGTACCACATACTAAGCTGGCCCCACCCCCCTGGGTACACTAAGCCAGGGATCAACTCCAGGCATGGAGGTGCATGCCTGTAATTCCAGTACTGGGGAAGCTGAAGACAGGAGGATCACTATGAGTCCCAGTTGCATCATGAGATCCTGTACCAAATAAAATTAAAAGAAAAATACCCATAATGATAAAGTTTCTTTCTTTTAAATCATGAATATTGTGTCCTAGTGAGGGGAAAGTGAACTAATACAGCAAATTGGAACAGAGAAGTGAGGCCATGGCTTTGATTATACCTGGCCTATGGTTTTTGAGACTGGAACTTTTTAAGAGGACTTTAGCAGCAATGGGAGGCGTAGGCTAGAAAAGGCTTACATAAGTAGATCCTGATGACTGACTGTGGTCAGAACTCACAAGATCAGAATGATGACAGGAAGATGGGCAGTACAGGCCAGGCTCAGGAAACTTTAGTGGATGACAAGGATTTAATTGGCAACCAGAATACATTTTGTCTACACTTTTTCCATGTCCTGGAGGCTGAGCTAGACTAATTGATCTTGCAGAGAAGATTTCAAGGCAGTCCAACATTCATATTGTGGCATGAGTACCACTAGAAGCTTTTAGTCAGCTTCATAGTACAATTAGGGGCAAGAAGTAGAACTGAATACTACACAAAAATTAAATTTTGGCCCAGGAGGAACGATACGCAAATTTAAGGAGAAAGGGATGTGGTTTCTGCAATTAGTGTCATGAAAAGGAAACCAATAGTTTGTGCTTGGACAAGAATAACATTGTGAATCCACAATTCACAGGTACAAACATGCACATGTTTCACTTGAGAAGAGAGCCCCTGGCTACTTGCTGAAGGAAGACATGTTAGGAAATTTGTTGCTAAGATATTTAACCGTCCTCAGCCATCCTGGCTCACAGTAAATGATGCAGCCTTAGTCCAACAAGACCTAGCTATAGCTCTGCTTGCAAACGATGGCTATAATCCACATGATGATGCTTTTACTAGTATACAAAATGAAAAATTTGTGAAGTTGGGGTGTGTCCACACAGATTTTAAAGGAAGGGCTGGTAACCCTAGTAAGGAACCCTGAGATAGCAGTGTGGAAAGCTATGCGCACAATACCGATGTTCCATTAGAGAACTCAGAAAATTTGAAGATTCTAGGAACATGGAATGGTTAATAATAACATTTCAGACCATGAATGGAATCTCTTGGACTGAGAGAGGCTGCTAAGGTCATGGGTTGTGGCCACATAAGTCTACTGGAACCCATGTTTTACTGCCATGTGCCCTGGATGCTGGAACTACAGGACTTAATGTGTGCCCTCATGGATTTTGATCTTACCTTGACCTGATTTTTATCTATCCCCATTGCTCCCTTTTACAATGAGAATGGTTATGCTAATCCACTGTATGCTGGGATTATAATTGTTTTTGGTTTTCAGAGAGGTTCAGTGTTATCAGTTTGCCTTGAACATCAGAAGAGATGTGAATTTAGACTTTGGAAAAAGTATTAGCTTTTTAAATTTAACTTTAAATATTTATTTATTTAAGCTTATGTATTCAGACCATGATCTCTATGCAGCTCAGACTCACAGCAATCCTCCAGTTTTCAGCCTCCCCAGCACCGGGATTATAGGTGTGTGCCACCATGTCCAGATTCTGTCAGTGGCTCAGTGTACCAGCAGGCAGGGCCAGAGGAGCATGTGGTACCGTGTAATGAACCCTGGTCCCTGTGTTCCTGTGCTTGCCTAAGCATGTGCTTAGTCCACTGAGCTATCTTATAGAGCCTTTATTTGTTGAAGAGAATAAAAAATAGTTTTAAAAAACGCTTACAAATATACAGAATTTTGCTAAACAAATGATAAGAATTCAACAGTGGTTGTTATATTGTGTATTGTCTTCAAATTAGCTGTTCAGATACCAGATATAAGCGCGCAAAACTGGTCAAAAATTGTCCAAAATAATTAATAAGAAGCAAAACAGAGCTGGGGAGATAGTGCAACTGCATAAATTACTGCCTGGCAAATGCAAAATCCTGAGTTGTATTCATCATACAAAGAGAAGAAGAAAAGAAGAAGAAGAAGAAGAAGAAGAAGAAGAAGAAGAAGAAGAAGAAGAAGAAGAAGAAGAAGAAGAAGAAGAAGAAGAAGAAGAAGAAGAAGAAGAAAAAGAAGAAGGAGAGAAAATATAAGCATTAATCATTCCTTTTAATAGACCAGTAGAAACCAGTAGTGCAATTATCCAACCTATCTTACATATATTTTTCCCTTCTTTCTTTTATCATTTTCCTTGTCCCAATTTTTGCTTCCCTATGAGAAATTTCTTTCCTTTTCACAGTATCTATTGTATCTTTCAGATTTTATTTATTTTTCAAGTTCTCACACAAGGAATTCTTGAAACTTTGGAGAAAGGATCATTATATTTTTGGTTTCATTTAGGATAGTAAAATACTTTTATTTATTTTTATTCTTTGTTTTTGGAGTAAGGGTCTCACTACACAGTTCAAGCTGGCATTGAGCTCAGTTTGTGGCCCAAGCTGTTCTTGTACTTGCAATGTACCTCCTGCCTCAGTCTCCCAAGGGCTGGGATTATGAACATGCACCACCATCCCTGCGGATGGTAGTAAGATATTAGATGGAATTTTGAACTTGTTATTGTCTTTATTGATAGTTTAAGTATTGTTTAAGGAAATGCATTTGTGAGACAGACAAGGGGTAAGATGTGGTGTCTAAACACAATCATGCCAACTAGATTGGCTTACAAGCTGGCTAGCAGACTGGGAAGTCACACATCTGCTCACTTCTGCGTGGAACAGAAGGGCATGACTTCGGGTGCTATATGTGGTCTCTAGCCCCTCCCTCCTGGGATTTTTCTCAGTGCTGCTTCTTTGCCACTATGCAGCGTTTTGTCCCTCTACGACCTTCTGACACAATGGTTTTGCCTTGAAAATACCCTGAGTCCCAGAAACTGTGAGTCAAATGACCCCTCCTTGAAATTGTGACTGCTTTGTATCGTGTGCTCCTGATAGCAAAGAGCATTCACCACTGCTAAGCATAAAAATGCCTCACTCTTTCGCTGTATAGTGATGTTGAAGCTCAAATATTCTACTTTCAGTTTAAAGATAAAGAAACACAGAGCCAAAGTTGTGATTGAAATGTATTTTTTGAGTCCTCTCCCTCCTGTTTTCTCTTTCTAGATGTAGGAGACAATTAGCAAGATTTTCTTTTGTAAGAAAGCCAAGATGTGTTCACAGTCAGTGACTACATAGAGCAGAAGTTAGCAGAAAGGAAATAGGTAACGTAAGTGTACCTGGGACATGGGCAAATTTTTAATTCAGCAGAAAGCTAATTACTCATGTACACGGTGTAATTTTCCTCTCTTCTCTAACACTTCTGTGAATGCGCATGCACACAAAGCCAATTATGATCCAAAGAATCCTCTGGAAAGGATGGTTAATTAGTTCTAAAAATATCTCCATCCCCAAAACAGCAGCACGCTTACCCAGGGTTCTGGGGAGCTGGCAGGAAGCCACACATGGGGAAGCTCAGTTGCAGAGTAAACCTTTATTTCAGTACAACATGTTTTACAGTGTTGTAAAAGAGGAGCCAAGTCAATAGTTCTGTTTAATCCTGATGGAACCGCGGAAACACTTTACTGATTATCTGTTGTTTGAATATGAAAACCTACCTTTAACAAAGAACTTGAAAATCTTATAGGCATCACTTCTGCCTTTACTCACCAGTATTAAGCTTTACCTTAATAAAGCACATAGTGCTTCATCACTTCCTCTAAGCCTGGATACAATATGGGAACCAAGACACCATTTCTTTGATATAAAATTTGGAAATAACCTGATTCTTCAGTATTTATCAGTTATCAAACTGTGAGCATCACCAAGTGACTAAACAGTCATGTGTGAAAGGCTATATTTTAGGCTATTGTACTTTGGTCTGTACAGGAAAGTATTCATTGGAAGGAATTTCTATTAATATGATCCCCACCCAACTGGACATGTGGGTACCGTATGGACACATAGCCAATACATCCGGTTCTTCCATGGCCCCACCTCCTGGCTCCATCATTACTTCTGGTGTCAGCTTCCTGCCCTGAGTTTTGCCCCCCACCCCCACCCCATTCTTCCTGGCAGATAGAGGAATCTTTCCAACATAAATATGAGCTTTTGACCTTCCTCTGGATGGAATCTCTTCCTGGTTCCTCACTGCCCTTGCTACAAGTGCAACCTCTTTCCTGCACAGGATGGTGCATCACGGGGCCCTTGTTAGCTCTGTTACTTCATATTCTCCCTGCCATACTCACAGGCATCCTCACCACTATCCCACTGCTTTTCTTTATATTCTGAGATGCCTCCTTTCTTGCTGCCAGGCCTTTGTGTCTATTGCTTCTACAGAAATATGATAGCTGTGTTTATAGAGATTACATATGAATGAACTTTAAAGTGTCAGGATGGAAGATCTGGGAATTGTAGATGTGCACATGCAGAGTGGAACACTCTCTGATTTTTCAAATGACTAGAAGCCAATATTCTCTCCTTTCTGCTAGTACTATTTCCTAGCTTATGTAACAGGACAGCCAGCTATGTCACCCACAGATGAGTCCAGGACTATCACTGGCAGGTCTATCTTATTTATTATGTTTGAGTGTTACACAGGAGTTCATAAATACTAGCCATTGTCCTCACATAACTAAGAGAAAACAAAAAATGGAGATATAGTGATGAATATCAATGACATCCCTGGACGTCATTCTAATCATTTGTTCCAACCAAATGATTGGTTTTATTCCAGAGAGAACTTAGTAAACAAAAGCAACAGAAATTAAGGAAATTGTCAGAATAAAAAAAAGTAAGAGGAATTTTTATTTTTACATACTAAGTTCTGAATTTATTGAGATGGCCCTTACTTTTTATTATAAGTATATTAGTATTTATGAGTTATATAGGATAACAGGTTTCATTTTGACATATTGGTAGCTGCATTACCTAGAACACATGCACCTTATTTTGATAACTTACTTTGATGACCCCTTTGGCCCCCTTCACATTCTCTTCATCCTACCCCTCCCTACTTGTTCACTACTTTTGAAAGTGAAAATAATTCATTGTTTGTCACATTAAGACCTCAAATTAAAAAAGAATTTTCCAGGCATAGGAGACGTACACCCTTTGAAGTCTCTTTCTCTTCTTCCTCTCCCTCCCCTCTTTCTTATCTTCTTGTGTGCCTCTCCATCATTTCCCTTTGATTCCACTCCAGTTAACCTTGTCAGAACTCACCTCCAGCCTCTTCTTGAGGACTGTATTTCCAGTGAGGGTAACTTTGATTAGCCAGGCCTGACCTGAAAGTCCAACCTCAAATTGAATGCCAAATAGTGTGGGTAGGATCAGTGGTTCCTCAAACTGCAAACCAATTGCTTATGTCTCATTGAGAGGAAAGGATATCATTCAGTCAAAGCAGAAAATGTACCCGCCTCTTTGTGTATGGTTTGTTTGCAGTCTTGAATTGGTAGTGAGAAATATAGAAGGCATGGCAACATTATAAAAGAAATGGTGTACACTTTGATAGATTATACCAAATGGGAGATTGTCTTATTCCAAATAAAATGTTACAGGGTTACAACAAATTTTAGTGATAAAGGCCTCCACCTGGTGTAGGGTATACTGGAATTCCCTACCTCTTTTGAGATTCTGTAGAGCCAAAAATGTTTCAAAGTAAGTTTATTTATACAAAGGCTAGCTACCAATATAAAATGGGTTTTGTTAGAATTATAAGTATTTTCACCTTGAAGACATATCACAAAGCACTTAGAAAACAGAAAAAAATTGTGCATCTTGATGAGGACAGAAGGCAAAAAAGACTTGATATTTGATATCAGCAATGAGTTTACGTGAGACATATTTGCAGAAGGTGTTATAAACCAAAAGGATAAAGAATGATCAAGATATACTATGCACATGTACTAACTCCCCAGAAAGAATGTAACTACTATGTATTGCAAACATACACTAATAATGAAAAGTAAGAAGAACGGTGCTTTTTTCTTATTCTCTACTGTATTCATGTCCAAGAAATCAAAGGAGATACCTAGAAATTGTTTACCAAGTTTTGTACCTTAGTTTCATTTGCACAAAGTTTTAAATATGTCAGCACTATTATTTCATATATCACTTTATTACACACATAGATAAAATACGAGTAGGAGAGTTGATATGTCTATGAAATTAAAGCTAAGCACCATGGAAAGACATGATAAGAGTTGCATGCAAGGTTTATAATGAATTAGGTGTAGGAAGACAAAATGACTGGAACAAAACATAGGAATGTGCATGGAATATGTACTGAGATTTTTTCTCATGTGTTTTAATTTTTCTCAGCATTAAAGGGAAGACCGGAATCATGAAACAATGAATAATGTGTTTACTTTATATAAGAAACATGAGTTACAGTCCAATCGCTAAAGCCGTGAGCAAATGCCAAACCTGTATCTTGTAAAAGGTGGATGACTACATGATGGTTTGCATATTATTAACTAAAACACAATATGACTTCTCTATTTAAATATTTTTAACTAAAAATCTTCAACACACTCAGATTGAAAAAAAGGGCTGCATTGTGTGGATGAATTGTTATAAAAAAAAAAAAAAAAACCCACTTCACTTTTGAACTCTTCCCAGCTTACAAAAGCTCTTGTAGATGTGACAACTTTTCTCTGGATGCAATTAACCCAAAGATCAGTGCAATTTTTGATGGTACAAAACATAAACTTGGAGAGACAGAGAAATATTTGCTTCACTGGCCATTCACTCCCATTGTCGTTTATTCTGGTATGTGCATTATTGAAATTTTTTTTCTAATGGGTCAGTTGAAATGAAAATGATAAATTGTTGGAGCTGGTGTATTTTATAAAGGCATCAAACTTCACAGAAATTCCAATGTTCTTACATTTTTAGAGACTAAGTTTGACTCTATTGGAGCTACCATGTCCAGGACTTGATCACTCAGTGTGACTTCCTTTAGGACACTTTGTCACCCTCCTGAGTAATAATGTGCCAGCTTGCTCACCCACCCTCTCCCTAGCTGCCAGTGAGAAATCCTGAAGTTGTCTTTCCTTCTTTGAAGATAGGTCTGCATTTGCTCCTGCTGCAATAGTCGCTCCTTGGCAAGCAGAGCATGGTACTCCTGTGAGCGTGGTACTTCCTGGGTTTACAAGTGTTCTCACACACATTATCTCACTTGAGCTGCATAATAAACTTCTTTATATCTCTTTTATAGTTGAGAAAACTGAATTCAAAGGCTGGAAGTTAATTCATCAAAATTTCCCCAATTAGGCATCCATAGACCTGATTGTTTTGGTTTGGATGATGAGCTTCTGATTTCAAATCTAAAGCTCTTTTCTGCAGCACCAGCACAAGCACGGAGAAATGCAGATTTATTTGTTTCCTTCAGATTACTTCTATCCTACAAAAATTTTTATTACATTTTATGAAAGCATTTAACAAATAGCTTATGAATATTAATTATATGCTAGACAATTGTTTAAAAATAGATGTACAGTATTAAAAAAGAAGCAGAAGCCTCACTCTGAGAGAAGCCTAGGGGTTAATATTTGATTACAAAAGAGGTTCACACACTGAGAACTCCTCACAAGCCTAGGCATCTGCAGACCTGATTGAACACTCGAACTCCTCACACCTAGTTTTCCTATACATCTCACATGCCACGAGAAACTCAGAGGCCACAGATACCCATTTTAGAAAACCACCATTGGTTAATTGCACAATTATGCATGAGCTATATGATGGTGTGAACATGTGCCCTTTAATAATTGCCACTATTTCCTTCTCATGGAGTGAACATGTATTTATTTACTACCTTATTATTGCAAAAAGTGTTTGTGATTTTTACTGGTAACCCTATAATTAACTTGTATCTCACTATATTATTGTAGCCAGAACCGTAGCTGGAAACTTCTGAAGAGCTGCTTGGAACAATGTAGTTCACACTTGGTTTCATCAGAGAGCCTACTTACATGGTGAACCCATTTGTACATTTGTAGCTGATTATTTTTCACCCAACTATAGGTGTCAATTTTAATTTATCAAGGATTTGTGCCAGATGATAGGTTCTTCAGTAGAAAACATCTTTTTTTTTCTATGCACGCCCTTTGTACTGGTCATATTTCTCTTCTCATTCAGATAGCACAGTGCAACAACAATACACATCCTTTATAGCCTTCATAAAGTGGAAGATCATGACATGGGTTTGTGAGCATGGAGTACAGCCGTACTAAAAGAGAGTTTGAGGTAAGCGCTGGCATTAAGATCTTTGCACATCTGACTGACTTTTTATTTTCTTCTAATTTATTCATTTAATGCAATTCTGCTACTACACAGAACATGAGAAAATAGAAAAATGCTTCATGCATTCACACTCTGCTCTATCACTACAGTATCCACTGCATCAGGCATATTTCCTTTTTGTTTCTTCTTATATTCTTGTGATTAAATATGTATTTGGCATTTTTCTTCTTTACCTAAAATTGTGACTTCCCTTTGTCAATCTCACGTGCTTCAATATGGTCTTATAAACACTTTTGGAAATAAAATAGATTTATATTGTTGCCTATTCCATTGGATAAGTATAGCTAAGATCTCTGGAAATCATATCTAAGGCAAGCATGAGAAGACTTTGGAGAGAGGAGAAAAGAAGGCAAGCCAAACTGGGAATAAGGGACTCAGGGGGGAGGCTATAACAGTGAGTCTCATGGTTTTGTTTTGTTTTTTACCTCAAGCATTCACAACCAGAGGCTAGAGTTGTTGACTCTCTGAAAAATGACAATCGAAGCAGACAAAGAATCTCCAGAAGAGATTGCTGTCTTCAATAAGAGGACCAGGAAAGAAACAGATCTATTAGATATCTACAATCAAATGCTATACATAAAACAGTAACTTCATTCTACCTTTCTAACCGAGGTCCCCTTGGAAGCCTAGACATCAATCTTTATCAAGCTATAAAGATGCACCGCAGTCTTCTTGGTTGGGTGTTACTAAGAAGGACAAGTCAGAGACTTTGGACATACTCTTACTGGAAGCAATGATGCCCCACCTAAGTGCCGCTGCCAGACAGTGGTTTCCACAGAGGAACAGGGGTCTGAACACCTTCCCTCATCCATCAAGGAGTGAGATCTCCCTTCTCTTCATGTCTGCAGAGGCCAGCAGATGGAGATATCTGGGAAAGGCTTCCATCTCAGACTGGCAACAATGAGATGAAGCTTCCTTTCTCTTGGCTTGGTAAAATATGAGACCTGCTAATACAGAAGAACCGAATGTGATCCTAATTCTTAGATTTTCATCTGTCCAAGAGTCTATAAAAAGTCCTTTATCCTATAAGGAACCAGGAAAACCTTGAGTGAGAAAATATTATCAAGAAACAGAGACATCTAGATGACAGGCATGTGAAAACTGCTTGCAAACATTTTAATCTGACTCTGATATTACTAAGATCACAGACTGGGAAGCAGGCATCTCTAAAAGCTCTTTGAAGAAATAATGGCTAAATTTGCCAACTCTAACTGGAAACATAGACCTTCATGTTCCATGCGATAAGTGAAACTCAAACATGATGATCTCAAACTTGTAACAATGGTACAAGATCCACTTTCACAGCAAATAAACAAAATCAAATTTCTGAACCTAAAAACACAGAAAATAACAGAATTCAGTAAAAGAGAAATAAAAACTTATTTTTAGGAAAAAAACAGTAGGAAAGACAACAATTGCTCATCAGAAATCATAGTGACTACAAGAAAGCGATATACTGCAGCATGTCTTAAGTGGTGAAAGATTAAAATGTTCATTAAGAATTCTTCATCCAGAGAATGACCCCTCTAGAAGGAAGATGGAAACTAAGAGGAATTGTCATTAGTAAAAGGTATTCTCAAAAGGAAGTACTTTAAACAGAGAATAAGTGACAAAAGAAAGATGGTTAGGACATCAGGAAGGGACAATGGACAATGAAAATGATGAAATACGTGTAGTTTGATATTCAGAAAGAGTTAGGGTAAACCTAACTGAATATGTTGTAGGGTAATAAGAAGCTTTCTTTCTGGAGGATTAACAACCTAAGTTTGCAGACCAAAAATCAGAGAAAAAGAAGGGCTACAAGGACAGCTAACATTTTGGCCCTAACCTTTCAAGGTCAGTGAGGACTTAGGACATAGGAGAAACTATACTGTAATGTTATGTAACTCAGTTGTGTCCCAAATTTTCTGATCAAGCAGATTATGTGGCCACAAAGGAATGTGATCAGTGATATAGAGTGTGCCTAAAGAGAGTCACATGGAGAGAAAACATTCTCTTAGGCTTTCACAGAGAGCAAATTGGTCAAGCTATGGCCATGACTCATCCACATGGCTGACACTCACAAAGGATCTACAAACTGTGGTATAGGGTTTCAGGTTAAAACATGAGGGGACATGATTGACCTTATCAGATGCAAAAGTTACATTTCTTATTTTATAGGTCTTGCTTTATCTTGTCTTAACCATACAGAAGAAAAGTGTGAAAATATAGTATAAAAAGTAAAGCCATATTAATATGCTGAACTCAAAGCTCAAGTCAACAACTTTGGACATTGCCAGTCTTACAGAAACCCACTACTATTATGGACTACTGGACTATGTTGAGAGATTCTGCTGAATTCAAGAACCTACAATATTTAAATGACAATGGAATGCCCATCTCTGACAAAACCAAACAAAAAAGTGGGATAGAAATGAATGACCCTTTTGTAACTGTATACTCAAAATAGTTAGGATAGATATACAGCTCCATTCTCTTAATGAATAGAGAGGTTTGTTATAAAAGTGTTTGAGACAGGATATTATGTGTGCATGTTGTACAATGAATAACCACTATGACAACAATATGAAATATATTAATTATTAAAAATGTGCCAGTAATTGGTTGTGAAACTGTCTCATTGATATTTTTTCTCAATAAGAGTATTACAAATGAAATACTTTTATATGAAAATATACCAGACCTTTCCCCTCTTAGGAGTTCAATCTTATGTTGGACAGTTCAAGGAATACTTATAACACTGATGCGGTTATCAAAGTATGCCAATACAGGAAGTACTCATCGAGAGTACATTATTGATAAGAGGGCAAAAGGGACTAAGGTGAGTGGTGTGGCAGTGTGGTGGTGGAAGAGGGTAGGCCATTGTGATGGTACCATAGTCCTGTAACAAGGAATCTATACGTGTAACAAGGACACAGAACTCACATGCACTGTACCTTTGCCACATTCTTGGTTTTGATCCTGTCATATAACCAGTGGAAATTGAACAAAGGCACACAAAACCTCTGTACTATCTGTTACACACTTTGACAATTAGTAATTATAGATTGTATAATGATCTCGAAAACTGAATTAAAAAGGATAGAGAGTGGAAAAACAAATCTCGGTGAATAAGAGGAATACTGCTCAATAACTCCTTAGATGGAACTGAAGTGCATTGTCTGTGGAGAAGAAGATACACGCTGAGGTTGTGGGTTGTTTAATTCCACTCAACTGTGAGACATAAAATCATAGGGAAAGAGCCGTGACAGTGGACTCTTGTAGGTGGGAAGTGAGTATTGATCATGGGAGGGAACTACTAAGGGAGGCAAGTGGGTGTCTTTGTATTGACAGGGACATGGCTGCATGCATGGTTCAAAATGTGTGAGACTAAGTGAATTGTAACTTTCTGATTTAATAACAAGGAAAAAGTGTCATGATCTCATCACTCATACCCAAACTAATTTAATATATTTGTATTGTGTGCTGTACCATGGAAAACTAACATGATCATAAATACCTGTGAGTTCTGAGGTGGACTCTTATTTTCCTATTTTTTTCATAATTTTGTTGAAGAACAAATAGCAATGAGACAGTTTCAAATCAAATTTGTTGAACAGATTCAATAATTAATACACTGCATATTGTTTTCTTAGTGGTTATTTGTTGTACAAGGTGCAGACATGATATTCTGTTTACAAACACTATTATAGCAGATCCCTCTATTCATTGAATTAAAAGAATGTAGCTGTATACCTATCTTGTTTTAAAAGCTGATTTATAGTACAGTTTCAATAATTAATACTTTTGACATTGTTATCTTCCTAGTGGTTATCCACAGTACAAGAAGCAGACAGGATATCCTGTCCAAACACTATTAGTGCAAATCTTTCTTCTCATAGAATTACATGAAAGTAGCACATATTTATCCTAACTGTTCTGTATATATAAATACAGAATGGTTCATCCTTTGTAACCCTTTTTTTGTCTAGTTCTGTCAGAGATAGGTATTCTATTGGCATTCAATTATTATAGGTACTTGAATTAGTGAAGAAGTCTAATACATTCCAGTAGTCCACAATAGTAGTGGATTGTCCACAGAAGTTGTTGACTAGAGCCATTTACAGCTGAGCATATTATTATCTTTACTTTATATACCTTGTTGCTATACTTTTCTGCTGGATAGTTAAGACCAAGATAAAGCAAGATGTATATAACAAGACATGTAACTTTTGTATCTGATAGAGTCAGTCAAGTACCCTGAGGGTTTATCCTATAACCCTGTACCTCACTTTGTAGATCCTTTGTCAATGTCAGCCATATGGATGAGTCATGGCCATTGCTTGACCAATTTGCTCTCTGTGAAAGCCTGTGAGAAAGTTTTCTCTCCATGTGACTCTCCTTAGGCATACTATATATCATTGATCACTTTCCTCTGTGGCTTCATAATCTGCTTGATCAGAGAATTTTTACACAACTGAGTTACATGATGTTACAGTACAGGTTCTCCTATGTCCTCTGTCTTCACTGACCTTAAAAAGCTAAGGCAAAAATGTTGGCTGACCTTGCAACCTTTCTCTTTCTGATCCATTTTTATTCTTGGTCTTCTGTTTTTTGTTATTTTCATATATATTTCTTGATCCTATCCAGTTGCATAAACCACTGCACTCTATAACTAAATAATTTGTTGACTTGGTTTTGGTTTGGTTACTAGGTTAGTTCACAGCCTGTCACAATTGGTATGCGATTTGTCATACATTACCTAAAGTATACACTTCAGAACATAATACCTTCATTTGCTGCTGTTTTGAGGGCAGGGGTACATACCACACACTACCCCCTAGAAGATGAAGCTGTCTGCAATATTCTTTTCTTTTTCTTACTGCAAAATGCACTTGCTGCAGCACCTGTGTGCTGCAGGTCTTGATCCCTTCATGGCAGCGCTAGGCATGTTTTGCAGCTTTCCCTAGCATGTGCTCATAAGTGAAAAATATCTGGGTAAGCATTACCCTAAAAAATCCCATACCAATAATAAAGCTTGGATTTTTTTTTAAATTTCTTCCTCACCATAACACATAGGCATTCTACTCACTGTCTTTCTGAGTTTAATTTTTAGTTACACTCTGCTTCTGACACTAGCATTTTGTATGCAAAAGGCGCAGCCTTCTCACACAAGACAACTATTAAAAGTGAAACAACATGTAACCAGCTCCAGAGAGTGGAATGGCTCTTACCTGTGCATAGGGCTGATCTTCTCTCCCTGGCTCTGCTTATTCCTATGCTGGACCCAAAGCCATGTCTTTCAAGTTCCTCCCTCCCTCCTTCCCTTCCTTTCACTGTGTCTTCCTTCCTTTTTGTGTTCAGTGTTTGCTCAGCACCTACTAAGTGCCAGCTCCATTCTTTCTTTCTTTCTTTATTTATTTTTCATTTATGTACTTGATACAAGGTCTCACTACACAGATTGGGCTTGTAATCCTCGTTTTTTAGCCTCTCCAGGTCTGAGATGACAGATGTACACCGTCACACCCAGACTCTGTCACTGGCTCAGTGTGCCCAGGGGTCATGGCCAGTGTAGCATGTGGGACCGGAGATCGAACCCTGGTCCCCATAGAGCAGGCACTTAGTCTGCTGAGCTATTTCACTGGCATGTATATATATATGTATGTATGTATATACATATGTATGTATTTGGTGCAAGGTCTTGCTATGCAGTTCAGACTTGTGATCCTCCTATGTCAGTGTCTTTGGGCCAGTATGGCATGTGGCATCTGGGATTGAACCCAGGTCCTTGTGCTTTCCAGGCAGGCACTTAGACTACTGAGTTATCGCCCCATCTGCCAGCTCCATTCTAAAGTTCATGGTACTTCAGTGCATGAGACATAGACCAGTATTTCCTGATGTTTTTATCCTAGGGTGTGCACAGGGTCTAGGTAATGAGCATTATAAATTAGAAGTGATATTGCCTGAGAGAGGTGAATAGCAGGGAAAGGAAATGCACAAAGGAGGGAGTTTTGGGGTGGGCTGACTGAGGAATGCTGCTAGAGCTCAGTTGTCATGAAGAGTGCTCTGGGCTAGAAGAGCAGAGGCCAATGCTGGGGTGAGATTGAATGGTGAGGGAAGAACACAACAAGCTGTAAGGGGCAACAGCAGCCCGGGCCTGAGATGCAGGCCACTGTTGAGGCTCAGTCCATGTCTGTCTCCGTCATAACCAGGAAAGAGTTTCTCACCAAGATGTTTTTCAATGTGCTTTCTAAGAAAAAAGTACATTCTGAGCCAGTTAGCATGGGTTCCACTGGCCATACCCTCACATGCACACGTGCCACTAATGTTCCATCGCATTTCTAGAAAGACTTGGAATAATTCTGAGACTGTTCAATCAGCCCTGTAAATATGAATTAAACATTTACAGTTGTATTAAATATTCGAGAGATAGGAATCAAAACAGTCTATCAAGTAATTGTACATATTTGTGCATTTACAAAATGCATATTCATGAGAGCTATGTAAATATATATTTAGCTGTTTCCTCCCTCTTGTGAAGAGCCATGACTGAACTACAGATGGTAACTTTCTTACATTTAATTATGAAAGTGGCACAGGAAAAGATTTTGAAATTGTCCTGAGGGGAAGATCACTGTTTGGTCCTTACTGTGATTTCAGTGCTACTAAGACCCAAGAGACAGGGGTTCAAGAACATTCCTAACCTTATGACAGGTGTGAGGCAAGGAAACCATAGTTATTTTGGAGACAAGTGCTGTCCTGTACCGGTCTCGTTCCCCACAAAGCAGCTGTAACCCTTTTTTCACCAACAATCACAAAAGGGTAGAGGTTTGGTGGGACAGGCAGGATCCTGTGTGTCTCTGAGACCCTAGCTGTAGCATCACACTTTCTCTCCCACTCCAAAGCACATATTGAAATGCCATAGAGGGAGGATGATGATATTTTGGGTTAATATTTAATTCATTCTAATTTATTCAAAAATATGTCCAACTTCATACGCTGTCTATTAATAGTAACATGACTGGCAACCTCGTAAGTGCTTGTGGCAACTTTCGTGGATCCTTCTGCCACAGCCAAGGACTCTCTGGCTCAGAGGAGAATGGGAAGAAACTCCGAATTTCATTTTTCAGCTAAGTTCTTCTGAGAACAACCTTCGAGACTTTTAAGAGTTCCCTGTTTCTTCGGGTCCTGAAGCTCTCACAGCACATGTCAACTCTTCCGGTCACCAAAGGCCCCTCGAGGCCCGGGTGCATGCAGAGCCTGTGTGCCACATGGCAGGGGCACTGTGGCTTCTTGTGGCTATACTCCTCTAGGTATGCCAGAGAGGTGGGCGCCCCAGCTGGCTGATGTGTGGGCAAGACTTGAGAACCAGCATAACTCTGCAAGCAAGATGTCTCTTGGATCCCCTCTTGTGCTGGTGAAAGGATTTTGACTTTGAATTAACTTAGCAATTGAAAGCACTTCTGGACTGAAGGGACAGGCAGCTACTTAGGATGAGGTGAACTGTGGGGACCTTCCTATCTCACCAAAAGCAAGTCCTCATCTCACTTTGGCCCGAAGCTCTCCAGGCCTGTGGCTGTGCTCCAGCTGCTACCCTTGCTGGTTCTTCCCCCGTGGGCTTGGCCCATTAGCACACAACATGCTCCCTTCACCTGCTCACCTTTCAGCCCCTTGTGCTCTTCCCCAACGTTTGCGGGGCTACTTACTGCTTCTTCAGGTGTTTATTTAAAAATGACCTTTTCTAAGGGCCTTCCAGGACTCTATCTGAGATTTGAACCACCTTCCTGACATCACATTGCCATCCACTCTGCCTTTCCTTCAAGCACTCTTTGCTTCCCACTACTACTCTGTGCCTTTTCTTATTTATCCTGTTTATTGTCTAGCTACCCCACCACGGTGCACATTCTCAGGGCAGTGTTTGTCTACTTTGCTTACAGCTGCATCTTCAACATCTTGAGAACTGCCAGGTTCATGGTGAGTTCAATAAATATTTACTGGATGCATGAATGGCTGTGTACTTAAAAACAAGAAGAGCAATCTTCAGGTGATGTGAGAAAATGAAGCATTACACATAGGAGTGAGTAACGTGAGGCAGAGAGAGTTGAGAAAGATTTGAGAAAGGCAGAGAAAGAGAGGGAGGGAGAAAGGGGAAAGGAGAATGGGGGAGATGGACAGGGACAGAGAGAAGAAAGGTGGGAGGGAGGGAGAGAGAGAGGGATAAAGAGAGAGAAAAGGAGGGAGGGACAGAGCAAGAAAAGGAGAGGGACAGGAGGGAGAGAAGTAGAGAGAGAAGAAGAGAGGGAGAGGGAGGGAGTGAGGGAGGAAGAGAAGGAAAGAGAGAGGGCAGGAAGGCGAGAGGGAGGGAGAGACAGAAAGACAGAGACAGAGAGAGGGAGAGGCTGAGTCTCTGAAGATGGTCCAGTTCCTACTACCTCCCTTTCTCTCTCTCTCTCTCTCTCTCTCTCTCTCTCTCTCTCTCTCTCTCTCTCTCTCACATCTCTCATGAACCAGAACTGTACTTGTCTTCCAAGGTCTATCCTTGAACTCTGTTTCCCCAACCCACTTTTTGCTACTTTTAAGCAAATGTGTCTCTGTGGCGACTCAAAAATCTATGCAAAAAGAATAGAGTCAAAGTCAAAAATGCTAATTGTTTTTTCAGCAGAGTGCCTTGGAGAATGGAATTCCCATGCAGCAGTTTTCTGGGTTTTCTTCCCTGCTTCCTTTCTCAGATAAGTAGGTCACAGACAACTGGTGTTTCCCACGTGGCCAAGGGGAGCACGCTGAGGAGTCCCCGCCCCCTTCCTCCTGGCTTTTCATGCCTGCTGGATGCCTCCCAAGGATTTCCTCTGCTGAGCACTCTCCCGGCTTTCCCTCTGTGGTGGAAGGTGGTGGTGCTGTGGGCCTCTGAGTGCTCTGACTACTGACTTGAAACAGACTCTGATGAGTTAGTGCAACTTGGTCAGCCACATTCTTTCAATTTTACTCTCAATTCTTCCTTTAGCAAACAGCTCCGGAGCAGCAGTGGCCTCCTGCAAGGCAGACTGCTGCCTTATGTCCTTGGTGGCAACGGCATGGCACTCTTCCAAATGGGAATGGCATTGGACCAAGAAGCCAGTGCCCCTCGGCTTCTGAGCATCCAGAGTGGCATATAAACATATATAATGAAATCAATTCCAAGCCCAAATGAGGAAAACCTTCTCGAGTACCAGTGAAGCCTGCAGCCAGCAACAGCATCCTTGAGCTTAACAATGTGGTGAGCCAAGGAGCTAAAGAGGCCACAAGAATTACCCAGCCCAGTGACAAGACACATGTCCTCCCTCCTGGGTGATTGGCCCTGCCCAACCTCTGGAGCTCCTGAGTAAGAGGAAAATGTCTCCTTAACAGTACTAAGGGACAATTTATTATGTGCATCCTTCGAGGGAAGTGCGAATCCGGTGCAAGCCATTGCATTTGCATTATTTCCAGACAAAAGCAGAGCAGAAAAGGACACTGATTTATTTCAGAGCAAGCACAGGTGAATTTAATGTCTGCTGGGACCAAGCCAGGGAGGACTTAACCCATTCCAAGGCTTCGTGGAGAGCTGCAGTTCTTTGAAATTGTCTTTTCAGCTTTTTCAGTTATGTTTTGTTCCTCTGAGCCTGTGTGTCTAGGTCATTTGGTCAGGAAAACCACTTGCAAGGGTAGAGGGAATGGAAGAAATCATGCTTAGGAACAGAAAATCTGGCTTTATGCCCAGGCTCAGCTAATTCCTATCAGTATTGTAAATAATTTAATCCCTTCAAGATTCAGTGGTAATACTACTCTGCAGGACTATAAGGAGGATCAAGTAGGCATATATATGAAGGAGCAATTTGTGAATTGCATAAATGTTATTGTTTTGGGATGACATCAACTGGGGATTCCTGGGGCACAAACAGAAGTTTTCGGATTATCTTAAGGAACTGTGGCTTGGTTCATTGGCTAAGCTTGTTCTCAGAAAAATCAAACAGAAGGAGATAATCACAGTTATGCTTTGAAACTTGGCTTAGATTATTATGCGATGTGAAAGGTCACCCCCCAGAGTATCTTGAAGATCTTTTCTCTAGTTCATTCATTTGGTAAATGCAGAAACTGAGGGAAGCATGGTATGTTATTACCAATCTATTTATTTATTTATTTATTTATTTATTTATTTATTTATTTATTTATTTATTTTTCTGTATCTTAGGGAAGGGTCTACAGGGTGTTCAGGGTCTCACTATTAGATCAAAGTGGTAATGATCTGCTGTTTATAGCCTCCGTAGAGCTGGAATTATAGGCATGCACCACCATGCCCAGTCTCAATTGCTGTCTCAGCACTCTCTGGGTGTGGGGATGGCACCGCAGGCCCGGGAATCAAACCCCCAGCCCATGTGCCTGCTTACAGGCTTACTGGTGCTTTAATCCACTAAGCTGTTTGGCCGGCCCCATTGTAATCATTTTAGACCATGAAGTAAATCATAATCATCACTGCTCTCTGTCCCTTGGGTATACTGCAGAATGCCCTCCAAGCATGAAGCACTCAGTAGGTGGTGCGCAAGGTTGGTAGATGTGTCAGAACGCAGCACCATCAAGCACAGTGTCCCTGCTAATGGCAGCGACTCAGAATCTCTCCCTTCCTGACCTCTGCCCCGGCATAGCTCACATACCTACCAGGCCTTCTAAGGAATGTGCTTTCTGGTCAGCTGAGGCATCTCAAAAATGAACACGGTTCATAAAAATCCAGCAACATTCTGGAAAAAGCCTGTAATTTCCACATCTGTCAGTAATTCTTGAAGTCCTGGAAGTGCATCTCTTATTAAACCTGAAGAATATTCTGAAGTCATATAGTAGGGCACATTTCTAAAACATTTTTTAACATGTTAGTTAATTTAATTTTCCTAGTGGTCTGATTGAACAAGCACTCTTATTTCTGTTTTCTAGAACACGACATTGAGATCCTGAGTGTCTTAGTGATGCACCCTGCCATGGAGGAACATTGTCAGGACTAGCACCTGAACTCAGATCTCTTAATTGAAGCATACTGCATCCCTACTACCTTGTGAAATGGCAAGTAAACAGCAGTTCCTTTTGCTTCTTTCCTTCTTTTCTTACCTGTCTTCCTCTCTTGTTTTTTCTCAGTCTCTTGCTGAGCACCTTGCTAGATTCCTCCATGAACATTGAACTCTCCCTGTCTGTGAAGATTCAGTGGCTAGCCCAGGAACACTTGCAGGAAAATGAAGATCTTGCGAAGTGCTGATCCCCTTAGAAGGAATACCACAAAGGCCCATGGAGACGACCTACGTACTCAGGAGATAGAAGGCCTAGGATAAGCCCCTGTCAAGGCACTGCTGCTGTCTTAGTCCTAGAAAGGAAAATGCACTGGAATCTCACCACGGCTTTGAAAATAGCTGGCTTTTCATTTCCCTGATCTCTTAGATGTGAAGAATGAAAGATGCGTGTGACGCATCCACAAGGAATCTGAAAATCGCTGATCCCTTAAAACCTACTTTTGTAAATACCAATAAAACAAGTCTCAACACTAGCGCTGAAGTGCAGGGAACTCATTCAACCTAGGGCCCCTGAGGAGGGAAGCTGCTCCTTAAATACTTTTTTCCTTTTGGATCTCTCACCTGAAACTGAAACTTTTCTCCCTTCTCTTTACCCCTTTCTGATTCAGAGGAGGTTATTTTGTAATCCCTCTGGTTTCCCTCCTTTGTCTACCTGTGCATTGTATTAACACCAAGATCGGTTATGTCTGCCAAATGCATGATCCCACCCCAAGGGGCTGAATCTGGACTTGATACTTCACAAGGACTTAATAAATATTTGTGCAGTGAATAAATGAATGAGTGAACAAATGGATAAACAGTGGCCTCGTTCAAAGGCAGGCTCTGCCATTGACGAGTTATCCAGATTTAATAAGGGCATCCAATTTGTCCATACCTCAGTTTCTTGTTTTTCTAAGTCATATATGGAATGTTATAAAAATTTATATATTTAAAATATATGCTATAAAATGCAACCGTCATTCATGATGGTCCTCAGCCATGGTGATTTCCCTTACCATTGCCAGCAGGACATTTGTGTGACTTGGAAGCCACAGAAAGGACATTGCTGAAGACAGAGAAGGGTGGAGAAGATGGGCTCTGTTAGGTGAGGAGCATAGGATTTGCATAGGCAGAGGAAGGTGCTCAGGGAAGGGCATTTCAGGTTGCAACAACAGGGGGAAGGAGTGATGTGTGGAGTTTTCTGAGAATCAGACAAAGTCATGGAAAGAGGTGAGAAGATGTAAGAAAATGTCTCTTAATTTAAGTTGCTGGTTAATTATGTACTGTGGGCTATTGTGACTTCCTGACACACAATTGATGACACTATGTGTCCCATGGGGGAAGCTGGCCCCTAGCACATGTGAAAGAGAAGGATGATGACCAGGACCTGTCTGCTGTGCTGTGGGGCACATAGAAGAGGGTATGACATTGGGCTTGGGCATGAGAGGCCATGCTATAGTGATGTGGGGTCACAGAGGGCCTGTTCATTCTCTTGTCCATCCACTCATTCACTGGTTCATCTTGGATTTTTTGCACTTGTACATTTGCTAGGTAGCGACAAGACTCCTAGGTACATAGCTGGTGAAAGATAGACACAATTAGGGTCTTAGAGTTCAGTGGGAGATCTCCAGGGTGTGGATAGGAGGCAATCCTGACACAGACAAGGAAAATTTCATGAAGAAAATAAAAAGAACAATTGAAATCAGTAAAGCTCAATGGGAAAGGTGTAGACAGTTCTGGAGCTGAGTGTCATCAGGAGTTGAGGCTGTGCCAAGCAAGGGAGAGAGATGGAAAATGATAGCCAAGAAAAGTGCTGTCAATGCTAGCCTCTCCCTCTGTGGGGACTCACTGTGATCTTGGAATAAGGAGTGGGTTTATTGGCGTCAGGTCCTTGCTTCTGTAGTGGGACAATTTTATGATTACTTGAGAGTGACTCAGGGAGGCTGAATGTGAGATTGTGTTGATAGACAAGGCTGAGGAAACTCATCAAATCATTCAAAATGTTCTACATGAAAAAGAACCCAGGCATTGTTTTGATTTATCATAATCTTTGGGAAAGTCTCTTTTGCTCAGTTAATGTCTTCCTGTGTCAAGGAAAGCAGTAAGAAGGTAAATTGACAGAAACAATGTGGCCAAGTATCTGTCGTGGCCTGAATTTATTTTCCTCTCAGACTTTCCCATGCCTTCCTCTAGAGAGCATAAACAGGAATTCTCTCTTCTCAATTGTTTTCTTTGAAGGGTTTCCCAATCTCTCTCTTCCTTAGTGCCTTTCACTTAGCACTGCAGTGGTACTCCCCCAATTGTGGTCCCATTTTTATCATCTTTATCTTTGACTGGGGCACAGCATTGGATCTTGCTCTGCGGTAGTCCCACCAACAAGCACAGGGCCTGGCACACAGCCAAACACATGAGTGTGTACTGAGGTAATTGTCAGTGGAAGATCACATGTTTTTGGACATCCTGGTTCCAACTTTCACAAAAAATGTTTGTGAAGGCCAGGGAAGGAAGACGTTCTAGGCAAGCGTATTTTCTCTTGCATTGTCTTGGCATCACTGCCCACTCTGTGTACTTAAAAAGAATTTGTTTCAGAAAAAATTACACATGATGTCCCTTTGCAGCTCATAAATACCAGTTGATAGCAACAGCAAGGCTGGCTAAGAATCCCCAGAGATTCTCACTCAGTAGCTTTGAGATAGGCTCCTAGAATGAAGAAAAGCATGCATGTGCTTACATTCTCTCCCTCCATCCATTTTTCCATGTCATTCAAAGTTTGACCAATACCATTGAGAGAGAACAGCATTACAATTGGAGTTTGCAAGCTTGGTTTGGAAGGATGGAGGCTGCTAATTTGTTTTCTTCCAGCTTCCGGGAAGCCATCTGTAAAATGTCAACAATTATCTACCTCCTAGAGCTATGCGGGGGTACGATTAGCCAGTATTTGTAAACATGAGACACATACAGTAGGATCTTAATAAATGTTAGTTACTTCTGAATACATGACAGGAGCAAATTCAGAAAGACTAATGTTCTGTGATGAATTCATGATGAGCAGGGAAAACGAGGGCTTGGAGTTAAAATGTGATATGTGCTATCTGGTTCTTGTGTTTATGAGGCTGTGGCAGTGTAGAAGGAGGAATGGACCAGTCAGTCCATTTGCTCTTGAGTGGGAGGAAATCTTCTTTTGCTAATTACCATTCTAAAAGTAAGAGGCTTGACTTCCTAGAGAAGTGAGGCATGAATAAATACACAAATCTGAACCTGGGAAGCTCTATTTGCCTGGACCATGGGAGAGGCCACTTCTGTGAGAGTAGGCAGAGGTAACAACGCAGGTGAGACACAAGGCAAAGGACACATGGGCAACTGGAGTGGCTTTGGGAACAAGGATAGGCACCTGGCTCCAGAGAGTTGCTCTCCCCTTTCTGGGTTCTTTCATGGGCGATGAAGCAGGCTGCAGGCATGTATGAGTCTTGCAAAGAAGAAGTATTTACAAGATTAAGACCAAACTTATGCTACACAGACAACCAAAACCACTTGTGTGCTTCTGGAAGAATACGAAAGGGGTGCAGAGCTGATCAGTCAGCACTGGCTTCCTCTCTTTTCCTTTCCTGGTTCTCTGTAGTTCTTTGTGATTGGCTCTAGTCTCTTTGGACGGAAGTGATTTGAATTTATCTTTCCTGCCACATTATTGTTTGTTTTCATTTCTTCAGCACTCAGTGCAGCATTTCACCATGCTTTGAAGGCCCTGAAGACATTGAACAAAAGTGGCCTCACTGGAATTATTGAAAAGTTTTGGTGGACCAGACACTTCTCAGGAAGCTTGGGCATACTTTTAGTGCATTGGTGGATATGTGACACTCCCGAACTTGATGTGGGGAGCATCCTGAAATATCTATGGTCCTGAAAAATTGGTGAAGAAAGGCCAGAAAATTAAATTATTAGAAAATATACACTAATGTTAACATGAACTTTGATATGTCATAGAAAAGGACGTGGAATTTGTGTGAATTTTAACAAAACTCAGGAAGTCAGTGTTCTGCCTGCTCTTCTGTGACTATCCCGAGTTGTTGTGTGCATAGTGCTCCTTGGATTCTGATGCTATTCATGTATACCAAGTTACTTAAAGGCAAGGGTGGGAGGTTGGCTCCTGATTGAGTCTCTAGCAGGAGCATGGTGCTCAGCACACAGAAAACTCTCAATAAATGGTTGCTGGATGCCTAACACACAGGGCTCTGAACTGTTCTTCCTTTGTTGATTCCTTGAGGCTGTGCTTGCACAATCGTTGGGTCTCTGTGCCTGTCACTAATATGTTCTTGTGACATGTTATTTTCTGGTTCCTTAGATGCCTGTTGAGCCTAAGTCAGTACTTTGAAAAATATCAGGCATTTTAATAAATGACACAAAACTTGAGGTCATGAATATTTATAATGAAACTTTGTCTCTGATAAGCACCATATTTTGGAGCACTTCCTTTGGTAACCTCTTGGGCCTCAGTATCCCTTCCAAGAATAGAGATAGGAAGTCTTATTTCACAGAGTGAGTGTAAGAATTAAAAATGACTTTTGTGTAAGGTGCTTGACACAGCACACATATTCAACAAATGCTATTCTTCTATTAACCCTTGCCTTGGTTTCATTTCTGGACAATTATTTGTGAGACTAAGGATGGGATTTAAAAAGTTAGGATTTGTTGTTAGTTCTAAGCTCTGATTTTCATCTTGTGGGAAAGGTTTGAGAGGTAATCTCTCCTCTCCTCTCCTCTCCTGTCCTCTCCCTCCTCCTCTCTCCACCCCTCCTCTCCCTTCTCCTGTCCTTCCTCTCTCTTCCCATTTCTACCTTTCCCATCTCTTCTATTCTCTACCCTTCAAAATTGAACCTAGGCCTTGCCCATGTTTGGTAAGCATGATAATACTGTGCCATATTCCCAGGCTGAGAAACTATCTTATTGCCTTTGAGATTTAATGTTTCTGTCAATAGAATGGGTGCAATTCTCTGGTGGTGTTTCAGGGAGGATGAGATAATGTCTGCAAGGAGCCTGGAACTTCAGAGATGAAAGGAACTACATAAATCCAAAAAAGAGAAGCTCCACACTGTTATTATCCAGTGGCCATTGGACTCCTTCAGTCATCCGTCCTGTCTCCTTCCTCAATGCCTTTGAAATGGTTTGCAAGCACCTTTGAATGTGATTGTATGGATTTTCCCATTCTCCTCACCCTGCCCTGCCTTGGTCTCCTGCTGTGAGATTGAAGGCCACCCCTTTTTAAGGGTGAGAGGAAAAGTGAAGCAACCCCCAAGAACAGCTGCACCTGTTCCTGATTCTCACAGCACTGGGCAAGTCACTACTTTCCTCTGGGTCTGAGCTGAAAGCAGATGGTTGTACTGGGTCATCACCAAGTTTCATACCAGTTTTGGGAATATGGACCTGACACCTGCCTGAAAAGCAATGTACAGGAGGTAGGACAAACCTGGAGAATTTCTGTACAGGAGGGGTGGGCTGTGCCGGGAAACGCATTGAGGAATCAGACCAAATAAAGCCTTGAAATCAGGCAGAAAGGTTGAGAATTCATGTCACACAGTCTTTGCCTCTGCTAAGAAGTGAAGTGATGAATCAGAAAAGACCAACTTGTGGATTTCTGGCTACACAGAGCTGGTTTAAATCCTGGCTTTGCCACTAGGTAGCTATAACTTTGGGCATGCTATTTCTCCTTGAGACTCTCTGTGTTTTAATTTTCTGTACAAGGTGATTAAACACTCATCTCCCAAGGTTGTTAAAGATTCAGCAGTGTTAGTACACATGAATGCAGTAGGTATTTAGTATTCACGAATTCCATTTCCGTGCACTCACCTACTGCCTCAAGGTATTTGTGCTTCTCAAATTCACATTGATGGTGCCTTTGTGGTCATTCTTGGAGATGCACACAGTGTGAAAACTTTGGGTCCTTCAACACACGCATCCCACCGGAGGCTGAGCAAGGTGATTCTGCTTCCTTGTCTAGCTCTCTCTTTCACAAACAACTTAGTGCCATGTCTCTGAGTTTCTGTGCTTTTGGTTGGTGATTCTGTTGTCTAAATAAGCCCTCAAGCACAGTATTTCCTACTATTCCTGTGTAAGAAGACTGGGTTAGGGTTAGCTTTATGAAGAATATGCATGTGATACATAAGCTCCATTTGAGCATGAGTTACAGGGTTTTTACCCACAATTTCAGTGTTAATAGGTCAATAATGTACTAAGCAGAAACCAAAGTTAAGCATCACTTGTTTGATGAAATATGACCAGAAACTCACAGGATTTCATATCTGAATGACAGTTCAGCATTTGCTAAATCTGTTTTCAGGGAAACTTTATAGAAATAAAACTATGATGAATAAAAATTAACAATATTGAAGATGTACTTCCTTTTTTGTGGGCTTTTGATAGGTTATGCCATAGTAACAAGTAACAACTCATAGTACTCCATGTTTTACAGTCTAAAAGATTCTGTCCTCATTCATGTCATCTGAAAACTTTGAATCAGCTGTAGTGTTACTTCAGAAGTAAAAAGTCAGCCTCCAGGCAGAGCATGCCAAGTTCACATTAGAGGAAAAACAGCTGGTGATAGAACAGAGTCCACAACTGCTTTATAGATTCTGCTCAGAAATCTGTGGCATACACCATTATCTGCACTGGTCTAAGCAAAACACATTCTCAACCCACTGTCCCTGAGACCTAAACCTACACCTCTCCCAGGTGCCACAGCACCTGGTAAAGGAAGAGCGCAGATAACCTCTCATATATGAGAAGGAAGGGTAGAGTGCCTACTTAGGAAGGCACAAACACGAGTTAATGCAATTACCTGTCCTGGCTTTCATATATCTTACTATGAGCCCAAGATTAGAGAAAGCGCATGATGAAATATTTGTGGTAGATGGACTATTTGCACTAGTAACTCAGAAGGAGGGAACTTTTATATATTGAGTAATGGCTAAAGCCATTATGTGAATGGTTTTGCATACATTTGTCTGGGTGTATTTGTTGGGTATGTGCTCAGGAAACACACACAGCATTTATGGAAAGCATCACATCAAATAAATTTTTGACAAACTGTGTGTCAGGCTCTATTAAGATTTTTGGTCTGAAATCATTGTTTTATATATGAGGAAATTAGAACTTAGAAAAGTAAAGTGAACACATAAAAACATGCATTTAGGGCTAGGGAGTTCACTCAGTGGACTAAACACCTGCTTAGGCCAGCGCAGGGGCTGGGATTCCACCCCTGGCACCACCTACTATGCTGGTCCTGCCCCTGGGGATGCTGACCTGGCCACTGAGGCTGGGCATGGTGTCCCACATTTCTAATCCCAGGACTGAGGAGGCTAAAACAGGAGGATTGTTATAAGTCTGAGTTGTATACCAAATACATTAACAAAGCAAAACACACACACACACACACACACACACACACACACACACACACACACACACACACATTTATTTGGTATTGGGGTTAAAAAAAACTGGATCTCATGTCAAAAACCCTTACTGATCTTTCTCTCTTTTTAATTGGCACTGAGATGATACAAAGATATGCATCTCTACATCCCTTGGCTAATAGGATGGTGTTTTCATTCATGTATATACACTGAAGATGAGAGAGATGCTCTGAAGAATGAAGTTAGGAGGAACATAGAGATAATTTTTAAATGAGCTAAAAGACAACTGGTTTTGATTCCAGAAAAATTTTAGTAACACATTGCTGTGGGGCCTTGAATAAGACCATATAAACTCCTGGCGTCCTTGTGTTTTAATCTATAAACATTATCCCCCTCAAAGAATTACTGTGTGGGTGAGGGGATGGAAAGAAGCACGTGACATTAAGAGACAGACAATAAATGCTGCCATGACACTGAGTAGCACGGTGATCGCAGACCCGTTGTGAGGGTGATTGGATTATTATTGTAATACTAATTGTACAGATCAACAAGAGTTTTGGGATTGTTCTGCCTTTTGCATGAACACTAGGAAACATTCTAATCCTAGAATTGTCTCTTCAAGCAAAGGATGAATTGGTGAGATGATAGAGTAACTTCCCGGAAAGGAGGCAAAGATGAGAGGGAAATGACGCAACTCTTGTGTGCCCTCTGTCTCTTGTCCTTTCCTGTGTAGACCTGACCCTCAGCAAGCAGGGAATTATCACAATTTTTATTTATTTTTTTATTTTATTGAAGAACAAATAGCAATAAGACAGTTTCAAGACAAATTAGCAGGAGATATTCAATAAATAAATACACTGCAAACTTTTTCCACAATGTTTTGGTACCATAAAAGGTGTATACATAATATTATACTTACAGACATTATTATAGCAGATGTCTCTAATCAGTTAATTAAGAGAGTGTAGCTGTTTACTGATATTATTTTTTTTATACCGGAATTATATCACTGATTCAATAATTAATACTTTCTATCTTGATATTTTCCTAGTGGTGGTCCATAGTTCTAGAAGCCAATATAATATCTTGTCCAACCACTATTAGGGCAAATTCTGCTTCTCATTGAATTATGGAGAAGCATGGCATATTTATCCTAACTGTGCTGTTTATATACACACATCATGATTCTTCCTTTGTATACTCATTTTTTTTTGTCTAGACCTGTCAAAGATGGACACTCCATTGTCATTAAACCAATTTAGATGCCTGAACTTGGCGACACAATCTAACACCGTCCGGCATTCCACTATTAGTGAGTTATCTGAAGAAGTTGCTGACTATAGCCATTTACAGATCAACTTATTATTATGGTCCCACGTTTTATACTTCTCTACTGGCTAGGTGAGACCAAGATAGATCAAGACCTATATACCAAAAGATGTAGCTTTTGTTTCTGATGAGGTCAGTAAAGTGCTCTCAGGGTTTATCTTGTAATCCTGTACCTTACTCTGTAATCCTTTGTCTGTGTCATCCATGCAGATGAGTCACTGCCAATGCTTGACCAGTTTGCTCTTAATGAGAAACTGAGAGAAAGTTTTCTCTCCATGTGACTCTCCCCAGGCACACTATAGATCATCAGTCTCTTTCCTCTGTGGCTCCATAATCTCCTTGTTCAGAAAATTTTGGGCGCAACTGAGTTTCTTGATGTTACAGTACAGGTTCTCCTATGTCCTGAATCTTTGCTGACCTTGAAAGGTTAGAGACAAAATGTTGGCTGGCCTCACAGTTCTTCTATTTCTCCAATTTTGATCTGTGAACTTAGGTTGTTAACCACTCAGAAGAAAAGCTGATTAGTACCCTGCAGCATATACCACTCAGTTTTCCCTGACAAACAGGCTCATTCTTTTTAGTTGTCGTTGTGCATTTTTATTTCTATTTCTTTTTTTGACTTCTTATACTAGGGAGACTATACGAAATTTGCACTGTGTGTCTGGTTTATTTCACTTATGAGTATATGTTCAAGTGTCATCCACTTCAGTATAAATGCTTCAAATTTATCATTCTTGACAGCTGAGTAATACTCCATTATACAGAAATACCACATGTTTTTCAACCATTCCTCATGTGACAGACGTCTTGGTTGTTTCCAAGATTTTGCTATCACAAATTGTGCTGCTATAAATTAGGTACACAAATATCACTACGATACAATGTTTTCAGTTCCTCTGAGAAAATTCCCAGTTAGGGGATAGCAGGCTTAAATTGGATTTCCAGTCCTACTCTTTTGAGGAATCTCCACACTGATCTCCACAGTGGTTGTACCAGTCTGCATTTCTACTAGCAGTGGGGAAGTGTTCCCTTCAACCCACAACCTCTCCAACATTTTTTGTTGGTTGATTTCCTTATGATAGCCATTCTTTCTGGAGTGAGATGGTATCTCAGTGTTGTTTTTATTTGCATTTGACAGATGGCTAACGATGTGGAGCATTTTTTCATAGGTTTATTTGCTTCTTTAATTTCGTCCTCTGACAAGTGTGTATTCATCTCAGATGCCCATTTCTGAACTGGGTCTTTAAATTTGAGGGCCCTATTTTATCTTAGTTGTTTATATATTCTAGACAGCAGACCTTTGTCTGATTGCTTATTAGTTAGGATTTTTTCAAAATTTGTGGGTTGTCTTTTCACTTTGTTAACCTTTTATTTTGACATGCAGAAACTCCTTAAGAAGAGTTGATCCCAGTTGTTGATTCTTTCAAGTGCTTCCCATGCGAATATATGTTTGTTCATGAACTCTTTACCTACCCCCATGTCTTCAAGACTGCCTCCTACTTTCTCTTCCAGGAGATTGAGTGTTTCCATTTTAATGTTAGGATCTTTAATCCATTTTGACTATAGCTTAGTGCATGGTGATAGAGCTGGGTGAAGTTTTAGTTTTCTGCATATAGAAAGCCAAGTTTTCTATTACCATTTGTCAAAGAGGCTATCTTTCTTCCAGTAGGCTTGTTTGGCTGCTTTGTCAAATATCAGACAACTGAGTGTGATTGTAGATGCCTCTGCATCTTCTAATCTATTCCATTGATCCTCAGGTTTATTTCGTTGCCAATACCATGTTGATTTTATCACAGTGGCTTTGTAGTATGATTTTAAGTCATGAATTTTCATGCCTCCTGCCTTGTCTGTATTGGCCAAGATTGCCTTTGCTATTCTAGGTCTTTTGCGATTCCACATAAATTTAAGAAATGATTTCTTTAGGTCTAGGAGGTATGTTGGCAGCAGTTTGATAGGGATTGCATTAAATCTGTACAGCAGTTTTGGGAGGATGGCTATTTTCACAATGTTGGTTCTTCCTATCCAGGAGCATGGAATATTTTTCTGTTTTCTGAAATCCTCAATAATTTCTTTTCTTAGGGTTCTGTAATTTTCTGTGAAAAGACATTTGACTTCCTTGGTTAAGTGAATTCCAAGGTATTTCATTTTCCACGGTGCTATTGTAAAAGGTATTATTTCTATTGTTTCCTTTTCAGTGTGCTTGTTATATGTGTAGAGGAATGCTATTGACTTTTGAGTACTGATTTTGTATCCTGCTATGCTATTGAAGTTCTGTATCATTGTAGTAGTTTCTTGGAATTTTTGGAGTCTTCCACAGAAAGTATCATGTAATCTGCAAATAGTGATAATTTAACTTTTTTTTAACCTATTTTTATTCCTTTTATTTCTCCCTCTTTTCTAATGGCTGTTGCTAATGATTCCAAAACTATATTGTATAGGAGGGGTGATAGAGGACATCCTTGTCTTGTACCTGACATAAGAGTAAAAGATTTCAGTTTTTTCCCATTTAGTGTTATATTAGCTTTTGGGATTGCATAGATGGCTTTTATCAAGTTAAGGTAGAATACATCTATTCCAATTTTCTGTAGGACTTTGAATATGAATGAGTGTTGGACTTTGTCAAAACATTTCTTTGCATCAATTGAGATGATCATGTGGTTTTTAGCTCCCAGTCTATTAATATAGTGCATTATATTTATAAATTTTCAAATATTTGAACCATCCTTGTATCCTTGGGATGAATCCCACGTGGGCATGGTGTATGACCTTCTTGATGATTTGCTGTGTTCTGTTTGCTAGGATTTTATTGTGTATTTTTGCATCTATGTTCATGAGGGAGATTGGCCTGTAGTTCTCCTTTTTGTTGGTGTCTTTCCCTGGTTTTAGAATCAGTATTATACTTTCCTCCAGAAATGATTTTGGGGGGACTGCTTCCTTTTCAATTTCATTGAAGAGTGTGGGAATTATATCTTCTATAAATTTTTTGTAGAATTCAGCTCTGAATCCATCAGGACCTGGACAGTATGCATTTTATTACATTTCATATTTCGTTGGCCAATAGTGGCTTATTGAGAGTTGTTATATCTTCTTGGTTCAGTTTTGGTAATTTGTACCTTTCAAGGAATCTGTCCATTTCTTCTGTGTCTTCTATTCTGTGAGTGTAAAGTTTCTCAAAGTAGCTATTGACCATCTTCTGGATTTTCACTGGGTTTGTGGTGATTTCACCCTTTTCATTTCTTATTGCTTGTGTTTGAATATTTTCTTTCCTCTTTTTGATGAGGTTGACTAGAGCCTTATCAACTTTATTTAGTCTTTCAAAGAACCCACTTTTTGATTTGTAGATTCTTTGAACTGTTTTCTTCATCTCAATTGAATTAATTTCTGCTCTAATAGTTATGATTTCTTCCCATCTTTGTGCTCTGGGTTTCATTTGCTCTTCTTTTTCTAGATGTTGCAGGTGCAACATTAGGGTGTTTATTTATTCCACTTCTGTTTTCCTAATGTGTGAGTTCATAGCTATGATTTTACCTCTAAGAACTGCTTTCATCGCATCCCATAAATTCCAGTAAATTGTGGTTTAATTTTCATTGAATCGTAGATATTGTTGAATTTTTGTTCAATTTCTTCTATGACCCATTGATTGCTGAGTAGGGTGTTGTTTAATTTCCATGAATTTAGCGGGTATTTCTGTTTCTTTTGTCATTTATTTCCAGTTTCATTGCACTGTGGTCAGATAATATGCATGGGATATTTCTGTTTTCTTTCATATACTTACACATGACCTTTGGACTAGTATCTGGTCTGTTGTGGAAAATGATCCATGTGCAGCTGAAAAAAAATGTGTATTCAGCTGTGGTTGGGTGAAACACTCTGTACATGTCCACTAGATCCATTTTTTCCAAGCTCTGGTTCAGTTCTGCTACTTCCTTGTTCATATTTTGTCTGGTTGATCTATCGTTTTGAGATACGGGGGTGTTAAGGTCTCCTGTTAAGATTGTGTTCTTAGATATTAGGTTTTCTTGTCTAATGAGAATTGTCTTACATAGTTGGGAGCTCCTGTGTTTGGTGCATAGATTTTTATCAGTGTCACCTCTTGCTCTTGAGTTTTTCCCCTGAACAATATATAGTGGCCTTCTTTGTGTCGTTTGATCCTTCTTCATTTGAAGTTGAAACTGTCTGACAACAGAATTATTACTTCTCCTTTTTTCTGAGGTTCTGAGGCATGTAGTATTGTTTTCCATCCTTTGACTTTGAGCCGATGAATGTCCTTTTGAGTTAAGTGTGTTTCTTGTATACAGCATATTGTTGGATTTTATTTCCTAATCCACTATGCCAGTCTATTTCTCTTAATTGGTGAATTGAGTCCTTTTACATTGATGGTGATAATTGAATTGTATTTGCTTATGTTTGTCATGATATTTACCTGCTGTTGTTTGCTCCTTTTTTTTCTCTATAGATGTTTTATTTCATACATTAACATACTGCTCTATGCTATATAGTACTTAAGTGTGCTAGAAGCACACTAATACATAAGTTCAAGTACTACTATAGTTTGCCTCTCATGAGTTTGCTTGTATGCAATGAACTCAGATTCTGTGCAAAGGATTACATGTCTGACATAACACACTGCTCGTATAGTACTGTATTTTTAATACAATTTGATAAATTAGGGCAGCCCCAACTGCTAAATCCAGTCTCCTCTCTAGTAGGAGTTGATTACATTGGGAGCATCAAAGAGTTCAAAATGACAACTCAAGTTGAAGTTTTTCCAAGTGATTCCATTAAAGTCTTCTGTCTAAACTTTCTGGTAAATAATTGAGACTTCATAATGTAGAAGTAGAATTTTCCACACTCAATATGCATCAAGTCTATCCTACATGAAATATCTGGTGTACAAGACATATTTTCTTTCTAAAGGAATGAGCATTATTCATTGCATTGTCAGGGTTTGATTCTCTTATGGGTTTGCTGGTGTACAATGAGATTTCTCTTTGAGGCGAAGGCTTTTCCACAATCACTGCAAATAAAGGGTTTTTCTCCCGAATGAGTTCTCTGATGAAGAAGTAGGCTGCTTTTCACATTGAAGCCTCTACCACACTCTCTGCATGCATAAGGTTTCTCTCCAGTATGAATCTGCTTATGTAAAATTAGCTCACTTTCTGTGATAAAGCTTTTTCCACATTCACATGTATGTGATTTCTCTTTTATATGAATGCTTTTCCCAATGAAGCCTTTTCCACACTCACTGCATACATAGGACTTCTCTCCAGAATGATTTCTCTGATGTATAATGAGATTATGCTTGCCTGGGAACCCTTTTCCACACTCATTGCATACATAAGGTTTCTCTCCAGTGTGAATTCGTTGATGTTCTATCAAACGGCTCTCTATGGTGAAGACTTTTCCACATTCATTGCATGTAAAAGAGTGCTCTTTCTTATGAATTCTCTGATGTTCATTGAGCCTGGACTTTCTGGAGAATGCTTTTGCACACATATTGCAACTAAAAGGTTTCTCTCCTGTATGAACTCTTTCATGATCAGTAAGCTGAGACTTCACTATAAAGGCTTTCCCACATTCACTGCATACATGCTTTTTCTCTATTTCATGAACTTTCTGTTGCTTAATGACTTGGGACTTGTTAATGGTTTTTCTGCATACAGAGAGTTTCACTGAAGAATGTAACTGTTCACACTTGCCATTCACTACTGTCTCCACATTTTCCTTAAATTCAGTAGAACTCCTAATTTCATAGTTTTTGTTCTGGTTGACAAAATTTAAATCTGATATAAAGTACATTATATATAATGCAAAATGATTTTTGCTTTGAACAACAGTATCTGTAAATGGATTGTGTTTATGGTATTGTTCCATAGCTTTTAGCATTCTTTGATTTTTCACGTGACACTGTAGATAATTAACACTTTGGCCATTTTCCACTGACACCAGATTGCTGTAGTTCTCCAACATCACATTTCTGTATAGATTCTTCTGTGCAGGACACAAGAGCTGCCACTCATCCTGCGTGAATGTCACAGTCACATCCTCTAGTGTCAATGGCTCCTGAACATTGGTCATTTTCTTCTGTTTAGGTCAAGTGGAATACTCAGTTGTGCTTCTTCTGTAGATGCTCTATTAGTCTTAGTCACTGATGAAGTGTGTCTCCAGAAATGATATACAGGTTCTGGAAGTCTTTTTTCATTCACTTTTTATCCCTTACTGGACTGGCAAGGACCCGCAACTCCTGGACTCGGACAAGTTTCTCTCCAAGCCGGCGCAGCAATCTCCTAGGTTGGGGGGGAAGGGTACGCAATCTCCTCCATAGCGTAGATAACTTCAAAACGTTCCCTCCCCAGCCTCATAACCAGGACCGCCCTACACTCCGACAACACTCCCTCTCTCGAACCCGCAGCGATCCCATGTTTAATTGTCTGCCCTGTTTTGTGGGTTCCTTTTGTTCTTATTCATGGATCTCTGGTCATTGTGGTCACTCTCTAGAACATCTTTCAGCAGCCTGTGGAGGGATGGCTTTGTTGTTATGAAATTCTTTAGTTGTTCTTTGTCGTGGAAGTATTTCGCTTCTCTATGAAACTTGAAAGAGAGTTTTGAAGGGTATAATAGTCTGGGCTGCAGTTTGTTTTCATACAGGACTTGAAGAACTCTGCTCCATACTCTCCTTGCCTTGATGGTTTGTGTAGAAAAGTTGGCTGTAATTCTGATGGGTTTTCCTTTGAATGTCATCTGCTTCTTCTCTCTAGCAGTTTTCAGCATATTATTCTTGTGTTGGATTTCTGGGATCTTGACTGTTATATGTCTTGGTGTGTTTTTACTTAGTTTGAAGTTATTTGGTGTTCTGTATCCTTTGGTAACCTGAATGTTGGTTTGTTTCCTCATATTTGGGAAGCTTTCTGGTATTACTTATGCCCACATTCTTTTTATATCATTTGTATTGACTCATTCATTCTCATTGACACTAATTATTCTCACATGGTTCACCTTGGCATCATCTTGCATGTGATGGATTATTTTTTCCTGCATTCTCATTGTTTTAAGAGACCTTTCTCATGTTTTCACTGGCTGCTCCAGAGTCCTCTGGATCTGAAACTCTGTCTTCCCTTTCCGTCAAATGGTTTTGTAGACTCGTGATTGATATTTTTTGTTCTTCTATATCTCTTTGACTCTGCTTCATGTATTCTATTTCTTTTCTGGATTGCCCATTCCAGAATTCTGTCATGTTTCTGATCTCCTCTATTTTTTTTTATCCATTTCTTCTTTAGAAATAGCTATTAATTCTTTTTCTGCCGAGTTTCTTCCAAATCGGGTTTTCTCTGTATATTTCTGGACTTGTTTCTATATTTTAGATGGTATGTTTTCTCAGAATTCTTTTTTGATTTTGGAAATTATTTCTGCTTTGAGTTCCACATGACCTTTCTGCTGTTTTTTCTTTGCTTCCTACACTGTTAATTCATACTTTTCAGCTGCAATAATGTTCTCTGAACTTTTTCTGAGTGAACATTGGTTTTCATCCAGATGTTTCTGGATTTGATTCTTTATCTCAGATGTGATGTGTTCACATATTTCTTTTTTTACTTCCAGAATTAATTCTTGTTTGAGTTCCTCTATACCTTTCTGTTGTTGTTCCCTTGCTTCTGTCTCTGTTAATTCATTCATTTCAGTTGAGCTAGTGTCCTCTGCACTTGTTGGTGGACTCAAGGCCTGAGATTGCATTTTGCTCCTTGTCTTTGTCATTTTGTATAGCCCTGACCTCTGACCTTTTTTGTAGAGCTTTGGTGCAGCTATAGCCTTAGCAGGTAGTGAGGTTCGGGTGCCAGTCTGTTATGTTTGAGATTATCTAGCTATACCTGGCCTGGATGTTTCTGCTGTGTTAAGTTCCTTTTTTCTGCAGCTCCTGTGATTCCTCTCTGTTGGGTCCCTGGTTAGAGGAGCACTGGGGGGGGGGGGGTGCTGAAGCTCTCCCTCACACTCAATAGGCCAGTAGGGGGTGGATCGAGTGCCAGGAGAGTCACTAAATATTCTTGCTCCCCTGGTGCGCTTTGGAGCAGTGAGTATGGAGAGTTGCCAGGTAGGTCTGTTTGGTGTATCTCAGGAACGTCTTTGGCTAGGATGTCTGTGGCCTGAGGCTCTGGATGGTACAGAGCATGCAGGGAGTAGCCAAAGGCTCTCTCTCAGACTCACCACACACTCACTGAACTTTGATGCCCAGGAAGTCAAGGAAATTCCCACTCACTCAGCGAGCTTTAGGGCAGGGGATCCAGGGAGTTGCTGGTGAGTGGACCCTGAGCTTTCAGGCCGGTTGCTCACTTAGAGGGCTTAGGGGTGTGTATCCAGATAGTGGGTGTGGGAAGGAGCCAGAGGCTCTCCCTCAGTATAAGTACTGCGTGCTAACCGATTGCACCACTGGAGCTCCAGGGCTCTCCTTCAGACTCACCACACACTAACTAATCTGGAAGCCTGGCGAGTCTTGCAAATTCCCACTCACTGGGAGGGCTTGTGGGTGGGATCCAGGAGGCCACCAGAGTGGGCCCTGAGGTCCCTGGCCATTCACTCTGGCTGGACGGGTGTGGGCAGGATCGAGGATGATTGCAAACTGGGAATTATAAGGCACTTAACCTTCAAGGCCCCTCAAAGGCAAAATGGTTTTAAAATCTTTATGAAGGTGCTGTTTTCATGCTTGCTCATTCATTCTGTTTCTCTCTCGTTTAATTTGATGTGAAAGGATCAAGGTGGCTTATGGTTCTTATTTCCTGTGCTTCTAAAAGAGACACAAGTGCATATTTACATGCAGAGGAAAAAACAATCCTGTTGGCAGGAAGACACCAGCTACCTTCATAGGGCAGAGAACAACGTTTCTTGGGGACATTATAATAGCTTTGTAGAATTTTTTTTATGCAAGATACAGCAGAGCATTTTATACTATTAGAGACAACTGAAGGGATTTTAATCCCAAAATAAGATGATTGCTATGAGTCAGTAAACAAAATTTATTTACTTTTTAGTTTATATTTTCTTAAAGGTTTTTAAATTACTATTATTATTTATTTTGTGCAGGCTCTCACTATACAGCTTACACTTGTGGTGACTTTCCTGTTTTCAGTCTCTCTAGCACTGGCCTTAGAGGCATGCACCACCATGCCCAGATTGAGGCACTGGCTCACAGTGCCCAAGAACAGGGCTGGTGGGGCATATGGTGCCAGGGATCGAACTCCAGCCCCTGGACTTGCCTAAGTAGGTGATTAGTTCACTAAATTATTTCATGGGCCCTAGTAAATAAGATTTAAAGGAATGCAAATGCATCTCATATCTTGGACTGACTGTGAATATTTTTTCTATTTATGAATTTTAGACAGTGCAAACAATTGATTCAGCAGCTTCAGAGACAAATAAGAATGGATTGGAGGATGCTACATATTGCTCCTGGTCCCTGGGAATTCTAGAGAGGCATAGCAAGAGCGTTCAGGAGCAAGGGTCATTTCCTAGCCCTATTATAAGAATGCTTCAGGAAAGAACCCATCCCACTGAGGACAGAGACCATAGATCACTCTTTGAATTCCAGATGCCGGAAATCCCACTTCTGCTGTTTCTGGAAATTGGCCATCACTATGATTTGAAGCCAGAAAATGATTTCCCTCCAGCAGCTGTTCTTCCAGTCTGCTTGCTTCTCAGAGACTTTCTTACTTATTTTTATTAATAGGGGTGAAACAGAGTATTGCACAGGAAGAGGGAGGAGTGGGTGTCTTGTTTTTATCAGGGCAAAGAGGAAAATTTTTCAGGTACAAGAAAGAACTTCAAAATGTTCTGAACTTTCAGAGCACTCTAAATGCCCCTATAGCTCTTGAAGGGTGCATATCATTAAAGAAAACTATGGTAAAGCATACTGCTGCTTGGATCTAAATATTAAATCAATCTTGATTATAGATTGGGGCATTGCCATGTCTCCATTCATGAAATTTGGGGGCTTACAAATCTTTGTTGCGGTGAGCTGTCCTATACATTAAAGGCTGTTTAGCATATTAATAGCCTCTGACCATTAGAGGCCAGAAACACTGCCTGCATATTGTGATGCAAAAAAAGTCTCCAAACTTCACTAAATGTCTCTTGGGTAAGACTCTGGTTGAGATCAACTGCTGTATACTATGCAGTGAAGTGCTTGAAACTTGAGTGCACATGTATTTATGTACCTTCCGTTATGTTAAAGTGATTCCCCCAAAAATTGATTAAGCTGTATACTGTGGAACTATGGGAGACAGGAAGAGGGCAGGAAGAATTCTCATGAGTTCTACACTTGCATGTGAACATCACAAACATAAAGATTTATGTTTCTTCTCAACTGAATTTCCAATGTCTACAGCATGGTGATAGTCACTAAATATTTGTTACCAAATGAATAAAAAGAAAGTCAAGATTATTTTTTATGATAGGTTCAGTTCAGTTACCTTGTCATTTTTTTCAAACTGGAAGTTTGGTTGCATAAACACCTTACTAGTTGTACTGGCCAAGGGTGGCAGCAGTCAGAATGCACGCAGCTCAGACACCCAGACATCCTGGGCGCTGTGCACTGTGTTCTCACAGGTTGTTCGACAGTGGATGATGTTTCACCTTTTGTGTTTCCCTGCAGAATGTGTTTAGGGTATTTTCTGATGCTCCCTTTAGCTGAATCTGGGCAAGCTTCATTGAGCAGGATCGTTGAAATTAATTGTAGAAGGCTCTCAAATTGCATTTTACTGCTTGTGTACATGCTGGGTTGGAAATTTCTGAGGGACATTCTTTTATTTGTTGATCACATTCATTGAATCCAGTGGTATAGTTATCAGCAATTAACTATGTCTCTGTTCTGCCATCTGTATTTAAACCATAGGTGGAGATGATACATAGTAAGTTTGGAACAACTATGAGAAAAGAACAGTAAGATCAATTCGCAGAGCAAGAAGATGATAATGACCTTGCTCAGAAGAGAGGATGCTCCAGCGGCTGCAGAGGGTCAGTGAGTCTTCCAAGGATTCATGTGTTGGAAACTATCTTCAGCATGGCACTTTTGAGAGACTGTGTGACAAGTGGCAGATCTTGGAGGAAGGTGATTAGGTCATTTGGAGAACTACTTTCAGGAGATATTACATCTTGTGGGACTGAAGTGATTCCTATAAGTGAGTTGCTGCTAAAAAGAGAAAGCTAGCCTAACTCCTGACCACAGTCTGGCTTCCAGGGCCTCATGTTCCTACTCTTATCACAATGTTTTCCCCACGATGTGGTGTTGCTGAGGAGGTCCTTATCAGAGCTGAATGGACGAATTTTCTTATCCTAGGCTTTCAGGCTCTAAAACTGAGCTTAAAATGCATATTTTACTATAAAAAAAGTATCCAGTCTCAGGTATTTTGTTACAGTGATAGAAAACAGATGAATAAAGCTGGCTGTAGAAGGTATCTCAGAGGAAGTGCCCTGCAGCAGTAAAATAGCCTCCATCCCCACTTCTTTCTCTGTCTCTGAACACTTGGGCATAGGATGAGTGGGTGCAGAGAGCAGAGGATGGAGCAGAGCCAGCTGACATCTTTCTGTAATAGTCTTTGAACAATCACAGCCTTTCAGCAATCATGCATGGGTTGAATGTCTCTTTCTTCTGAGAATCTTCAGGGATCTGCCACAGTTTACACAGATACAAGCTCTGGTTCTTAACAGTTCTGAGTCATAAGATGCCCTCAGAGAACTTGAAATAATTCAGAAAAGGCCTCTCCGAGAAATGCTTTTAAAGTAAAAAATATTAGTGCAAATAAGGTGATTGATGCCTACTTGGTATGTTGATTATTGCTGATTATCCTTAGTACATGCTTGAGCAGTTCTCAAAACAACAACAACAACAAAAACAACAGCAAGACTTTTAAGACTCCAAAAATGTCAGAATTTTACATTGTCTGTCTGAGGTATATGCCATTGTCAATCCTGCAGGAAGAAAATACCCAGATTGAGTGTGATACTTTCCTAAAGACAGATAGGGATTAGATGGGAATAGTATTTGCCTGATTTGTCTCTCTCTAGTTGACCTGGTAAGTAATCAGAACAAATTTGGCAAAGTATTTTATCTACCTTGGGTAGTTCTTAATGTATGATTTCAGGAAATTTTGATCATAAGACTCCAAGGTAATGAAATTTCTTCTACTGTTGTGTTTTCATTCATACTTGTACCATTTAATGGTGGTCCTTGGGTGTCTAGGGCCTTTGTGACCATTGATCACTAGACCATGCCTCTGTACACTGCCATGCATGCGATTTGACATTTTAGTTGTTGTCTCCATATCTGAACACAATACTCAACCACCACAATTTAGAGAAGGAAGGGTTTATTTAGGCTCAAATTTTTAGTACATTTCTGGGCAGCTTCATAGCAGAAAGGACACAGTGAGATGGCAAGGCCTACTAAAAGTTGCTTACCTCATGGAGGTCAAAAAGAGCAAAGAAAGGAGGAAAGAGTGAAATATATTCTTCAGTTAAACCTGCCACACCCTTGGCCAGCGTTGTCTCGTCTGGCTTCACTTTCTAACATCATATTTAGCTATGGAACCCTCAAGATTCAAATATCTTCCAAAACTCCTGCCTATAGCGGTATGAGGGTTTGGAGGAGACCTAAATATAAACCATAACATTCTGTCTCTAGACCCCAACAGCTTCACATGCTTCTCTTTATCTAAAATGTCTTTGCTCATCTATAAAAGTTACCAAAGTCCTAATAGTTGTAGCATTGCTGAAGAGTCCAAGACCAAAGCAAACACTTAGCTGTGCACCCCTGTGAGGGAAAAAGTTAGTGAAAGCTAACTTGCAGTGATACAGGCTGAACATTTCCAGTTCAAAAGTCAGAAATACAGCTTAGAAAGCAATGAGACCAAAGTATGACTGAAATTTGGCAGGGAAAACCTTAAACCCTATGGTTCTACATCCAGCATCCAGGGAAAGATGTGGACAGACTTTAGCTTCAAGCCGCTTAGGCATTACTGTCCCTGCAGCATTGCCGGTGCTGAAGCTCTCATTCCACCTCTATGGTGCTTGTTTTGCTATAGTTTTTCCTGTAGCTTTCTTCGCATTGTTCATTTTCTCGGTATCTCCAACTCTCTGGGGTCTCTAATGCACTTGTGGTTTCATTCTCTTCTCTTCACACACTGTCCTTTTAAGGACAGCCCTGGCTGGGCTCTCAGGCCTTCTTCTGTAATATGGGTGGAAAGTTTCCTGATTCCCAAACCCTTGCATTTTAAATGCTTGTAAAACCAAAACCTTACAGAAAATACCAAGGTATGTTACCAGTTTGAACAATATGCAGACTTCCTTGAATCATGATTGGAGAGGGTTCTGAGTGCCTGGGTGGATAAACTCTGGGAAACTCATTTCTAGCAGGTCCTGAATAAACTTTGTGGAGGAAATGGCAAGATCTTGATTTTTTTTTTTTTTTTTTTTTTTTGGAATGCCTATAGATCTCCTTCCTATTGCCCTAATTTTTAATTCTAATCTTTTCAGCAATCCAGCTCTCCTTGGCCAAAACTTCCCATACCATCCTTTCTTGTGAAACAGAGATTTTCACTATAAACTAGGTTAAGAAAAGTAAGTACTACCTATGCTATAGCCTGAACATTGGACAAATTTGAAATTTACTCTAAGATACTGAAGTGGATGCCACTTGAACATATACTCATAAGTGAAATAAACCAGACACACATGCGTATATATCGTATAGTTTCCCTAGTATAAGAAGCGAAAAACAGAAATACAAATGGAAACATACAACAACTAAAATCAATTGAGTCAGATAAGGCAAAGTGAATGGCATATGCTGCAGGATACTAATCAGCTTTTCTTATAGATGGTTAACAACCTAAGATCACAGATCAAAATTGGTGAAATAGAAGAGCCACAAGGCTAGCCAACATTTTGGCCCTAGCCTTTCAAGGTCAGCGAAGACTCAGGACATAGGAGAACCAGTACTGCAACACCATGAAACTCAGTTGAGCTCCAAATTTTCTGAACAAGGAGATTATGGAGCCACACAGGCAAGAGATCAAAGTTCTATAGTGTGCCTGGGGAGAGTCACATGGAGAGAAAACTTTCTCTCAGGCTCTCACAGAGAGCAACCTGGTCAATCATTGGCCGTGACTCATGACACAGACAAAGGATCTACAGAATAATGTACAGGACTACAAGATTAACCTTCAGGGGACTTCACTGACCTCATAAGAAACATAAAGTACATGTGTTGGTGTAAAGTCTTGCTCTATCTAGGTCTTAACCATCCAGGAGAAAAGTATAAAAATGAAGTATACACTGCGGGACCATAATAATAAGTTGAGCTGTAAATGGCTATGGTCGACAACTTCTTCAGATAACTCACTATTCTTGTGGAATGCTGGACTGTGTTGGATTGTGTTGTGGAGTTCAAGCTCCTAAGTTAGTTGAATGACAATGGAGTGCCCATCTTTGACAGGTGTAGACAAAGGAAGGGGTATAGAAAGGAAGAATCATGATATGTGTGTATGGACAGTACAATTGGGATAGATAACACTGTGCTTCTACATAATTCTATGAGAGGCAAGATTTGCACTAATGGTGGTTGGACAGGATATTATGTTGGCTTCTAGTACTACGGAGAACCACTAGGAAAATAACAAGGTAGAAAGTTTTAATTATTGAATCTTTGATGTAATTCAGGTATAAAAAATAAGATACATAAACAGCTACACTGTCTTAATTCACTGATAAGAGACATCTGCTATAATAATGTCTGTAAGTATAATATCATGTATGCACCTTCTATGATACCGAAACATTATGAAAACATTTTGCAATGTATTAATTTATCAAATCCATCTTGTCAAGGTATCTTAAAACTGTATCATTGATATTTGTACTTCAAAAAAACAACAACAAAAAAAGAAATTTACTCTAAGAGGTGCGATACTCAGTCTTAATTTCAGCCTCCTACAAAAATGTCAGGACGTGAGCACAATGAAGACAAGTCATCTCCCAAAGCTTAGCACACATGGCCCATAGTGCTACAATCAATGAAGTCTTCTTTCTTAAATGAAACCTCCTTAGCCTTGTGTTTACTGTCTGTACTTTTTTAACAATTGTATATTCCACACTCCAAGAAGATGTGCTAGAGCTTATCAGAAGTCTGCACTTCCAAACCTTTGCAAATTTCTTCCATGAACCACTTCTAGGTACTTTTAAACCATATGCTTTGATACCATCACAGCAGTAACTCTACCTCTCTGATGCCAACATTTTTCTTAGTCACTTATTGGGAAAAATTACCCAATGCCCACAACTTAGGAGAGCTATGTTGGCTCACATTTGAGTGTAAATTTGGCTAGTTCCAATAAAGAAGCCGCATGGGAGAGTGGTCCATCAGAGAAAAACCTGCTCATATGAGGGTGACCAGGCAGCAGAGGATAATGAAGAATGCTGGAAAGGGAGACCTATACTTTCAGGTTGTAGCACCAACAACCTCCATCTATTAACTAAGTCCCACCTCTTGTCACATTTATCACTAATGCCTCTATGATTTGAAAGCTCCACCTATGAGTACAGCAGGCCTTGGAGGAACAATCAGTCATAAAAGATGACATTTGGAACCCACTGCGACAGAGACATAAGATAGTGATGCAGCTTTCTGATTGACCAGAAACTACTTTGTTGCTGCAAATTGTGTGTGCAACTGCAGAGAGTGATTTCAAGTATGTGGGGCTATCTCACTCCAGTTTAGATGCTTCACAGCAAGGAATAACATTCTTTTTCTACAAAAAGCCAGATCCTGTGTTTCCGTTTCAGGGCCAAAGGCAGCACTGCGTGTTTTGTGTAGACTTATGGAAGTACTCAATATATGTTAATTAAAAAATGTAAACAATTTTCAACTTGCGTGCTATATAAAAATCCCATTGGCAGTGTTTGGCTTTCAAGCCATAGTTGCATTATTTCTGCTCTGGAGCTAGGTTAGCTTACTTCAACTCTACACCTGATTTAGATCAGATGGATCAGGTCCAAAGAGATAGTTTTGTGGTTTAAGCACCTGCCTGGCAAGTAGAAGGACACTGGTTCGATCTGTGGTATTACATGCCATGCTGGTCCTATGCCAAGTGGACCACCTAAATCAGGGGTGGTGGTACATATCTGTAATCCCAGCACTAGGGAGGCTGATACAGGAAGATGAGTATGAGCCTGAGCTATGGAACAAGACTGTGTACCAGATGAATAGGCCAGATGGATCACCACTGTTAGTCTATTTACCTGATCTGTTTTTTCATTTCCCTATGTGTCAAGTGACTAATCATAGCATTTATGGGGCTAAGGCATTAAAGAGTGAGTAGAAAATTTAGACAAGTTCTTAGTGCCTCAAAAGATTATATCAATTTTTACTTAACATCATTCCATCATTATTGGATATATTTCAAAGGCAGAGGACTGCTTTCTGATCTCTGCTTCCATAGGGAGTGTGAGAACTAATGCACTGCAACGCTGGGTGACATAAAGCTCTAGAGTCAGAAAGTCACACAATGACATAGCTTGGTCAAAAGTGTTTTCCTTTACTTTTTATGCTTCCATGCCTAAAAGGAAAAGTACATCCAGCTCCAATATGGAACTGAGCAGGACAAAGTTCATGACTAAAACGTCTTTTTAGGCCCTTCTCCTCAGGCCAAAGATTCTTTGAGAACTCGGCCTCACACACACCAGCAAGCCACTGATCTACATCCCGAACTCTGATGCCTTTTTTTTTAGTATCTAAAAAACTGCCTTTGGAAAAAATTCCTCCTGCCCACAAGGTCAAAACCACGGTGGGAGGGGTTTGCAGCCGTCCCTCCCTGATGCTTCCCCGATATGGTCCTCAGAAGGCTCTTCCTCAGTGCTTTCGTTGTCTAGCACATTATCAAACATCTTTTGAGCTGCAGCTGTAAAAAAGGCAGTAGCACACTTGTTGGATATACGTGTTTTCTTTCCTTTTTTATTTTTTTCTGGATAAATAAGGCACTTTTTTTTTTTAAAGAAGCAAAAGTCAGGGTAAAAACGAAATAAGCACTTGTTCTCATCCTACTGTAGATAAATACCACTGTTAGGGTCTCTGGGGTCGCCTTTTAGCTGATCACTTTGTCTTCTATGCACTTAATATAACCCAGGCACCATGTGGTCTGTACTCAACCAATATTACACCCAATAATCACTTTTTTAATCATAGATAATTATTGGGGAAAACAAAGTGTTCCCCGAGGATTTTTCAGCATTGTTAAGTTAGACTGAGATCAGATTCATGGTGAAATTTTATTGTTTTTTTCTTCTCCCAACTTGCACAGGAAGTTCTAGGTCCTCCACATACCACAAGTCATCCTAAGCCTCCTCAGCTCTCTTGTGCAACCCTTTCTTCCCCTATTCTGAACTTCTAGTCTTCATTTCTTTGGCCTCCCACCGCCCCCTTTTTTTTTTTTAGGGAAGGGTCTACAGGGTGTTCAGGGCCTCACTGCATAGATTGGACTCGTAGTGATCTGCCTATTTACAGCCTCCCAAGACCTGGGATTACAGGCACGTACCACCATGCCCAGTTTCAATTGCCAACTCAGGGAACTCTGGGGGGCAGGGGCATCAAACCCCTGGCCCCTGTACCTGCTTTAATTCACTGAGCTATTTAGCCAGCCCTCTGGACTTCCTTTTGATTTGCTCTCTTCTTTTCTCATAATCTACAACCTCTATAGTAGACAAAAACCTGAACCCACACACAGCAAAAAAATTCTATCTAAAGTTTCAATAGCTTTCTGCCTTTGATTTTCTCTTCGCATTTCCTGGTCTATCAGAAATGTGAGAAACCATCCTTGGCAAGAATAACAATTCTGTGGGAAAGCAATGTAGGGGAAGGTAGGCAGGCCTTAGGGAAAGAGAGCAAGTGAGAACAATGATCACCCTGGAAGATGCAAATATAAAATCAGGGTTGGTTCATGTCTTCTACTTGGAGTAAATCTCATTACCAAGATGTCAGAAGCCTTTCCCTTAGGACACTGAAAACATAATTTCCTAGGTTATACACCTTAATGTGCTTCAACAATCCTCTTATTGAAAGTTCAGATGAAATATATTTTCTGTTGATTTTGCTGCTATAGGATGTCCTTGGCTCTGTTTGGTTTGCTTTTCATAAGCATGCATCTTGAAAACGGCTGCTGGAAGACTGCTTTGCTGACCCAGTTTGATAGTCTTTGCCTTGCACTAGATATGATCCTGACATTTTGGTGTTGAACTGATGTATGTCCTCATTTATAAGAGCATTCAAGGAGAAAGTAAACACAAATTTCTCAGGTTTTTCCCTTGGAGGTGCTCTTAAAAGTGAGATGATCTTTCCTGTGGAAGCACAGGGATGTGCTTCACTGTGTTGCTGCAAGCTATGCACTAAATGAGAGTAGGACGGAAGGAAATGGAGCCTTGCAAGAGTGCATAATGAGTTTGTGTAACTCAACAATTTACTACAAGCCTAGAAATATCCACTTAACTTTTCAAACCATGTGAATGTAGGGGATATTTATTTCTTTTTGAGTTATTGACACTTATGGAATGTAAATACATTCTACTAGAGATTTTAGTAGCTCTATAAGCTTCGCTATCTATTAAACATTCTGCCCTTGGAAGTGGAGATACATTGGAACTTGTTGGTTCATAAAAGAGGAAAGAGATGGGGGTCCAGAAGGGACAGAATTATATTTTTTCGTCACTCAGAAGTTCATCTCAAATATTCAAGGAAATCAATCAGAGAAATATCAAAGCTATGAGGTCATCTCTGAAACAACTTGTATTCCTTCAAACTTTAAATATATTCCATCACACAGGCAGATGAATCATGAGCAAAATGTTGTCTTGTTGTTCTAGAGCTATAAAAATTCACATTTCAGACCTCTATCGCCTCTGTATGTTTCACATTTCCTTTCCATACGTTTTTATCCAATCATTTATTAAGCACCCATTTACTGAGAGAACGCTCTGTGCCAGGATGTGTTTCAGGAGGTGGAATTTACCTATGAAGAAACATCAGAAGAAGTTACTCTTTTATGTTGTAAAGCTTTGGTTTTATGATGGGAGCGACAGGAAAACCTGTAAGTGAGCACAATTCCCCCCTCCTCCAAACTGAGAGTGGATGATAAAATTAAAGTAAATTGATTGGAATGTAGAGGTCACCAGAGAAGAAATTTTGAGAAAGGAACATTTATGGCCAAATAGGGAGCCAGCTGTCAGAATGGCTGGCTGGAAAGTGAATGCCCAGGTGAGAGAACAAGAAGAGAAGAGGTTCTGCTAAGGTGGCTTAGCAGTCTATTGTTGTGCAATGCATTGCACCAAAGCTGCGTGGCTTAAAGCTATAAACATTTATTATCTCATAGTTTCTGTGGATCAGGAATGAGGGCATGGCTTAGTTGTATCCTCTGGGCCAGGGTCTTTTATAAGCAGCAATTAAGGTGTTGTCCTAGACTTTACTCAATTTATGATTGAATTGGGGATGTGGTGGCTTTCATACTCAGTCACCTAGTAGGTGGCACAATTCTTCAGGGAGGGCCTTGGTCCCTCATTGGCCAAGTGACATCTGGTAACAAAGGGACCTTAGAAGTACTTCATCTGGCTGAACAAAGTGAGAGAGAGGAAATGCCAAGATGGTAGAGGGTACTGGCTTTCTCAGCCCAATCTTGAGTGTGACGTCCTCTCACCTTTGCCTTATTGTGCTCCAGCAGATCACTGGACTCAGTTTACACATGAGATGGAATTTTTTTCACAGTGTGTGAATAAGAGCTAGTGATATCCAGGGACACATTGAACTTGGTATTTCCCAATCAGAAAGCAGCCTTGGGTCACAGAAAGAGAATGAGGCAGGCTAGGTGGAATAAAAGTGTAAAAGTCTGGCTTTCACCAGCTTCTGCTTTGCTGATAGCTGCGCTTACTGAGTCCCAGTTCTCTCATCTCTAAACAAGTTGCTCACTGCAGCTGTAGAACAATGAGAAGGCTCACCTGGGGAGAGCCTGGGAGGTTATAACAGGCCCGTCTACATTTGTTGTGTTTTTAATTTTTTTTTTTTTTTTTTTTTTTGGTTATCATATGATTGCTGTACATGATGGTTTCATTCATTGTGGGGACTTGGTACATGCACACCATATTTCTAAACACTTTTACCTTCCCTTTTCTTCTCTCCATTCTTTGATTTTCTTCTCATTTGCAAAGCATCTACTTCCCTGTTTGCTAGTATCTGTCTTTTATATCATGTGGCTGGCTTTTTGCTTCTGTCAGTATCGTCTGTACTGTTGCATCTCTGGGCTCATTAGGAGGGACTTTCATGCTTCTGCTTCACCTTTACCTGGCACCTCAAGTACCTTAAAGTACAGCTGGGCTTGTGGCCCACAGCTGTACACTCTGCATTTGTGTCCTAATTTCTAAGGCTCGTCCTGGAAGACCACAGTGAGATCATTTCTCGTATCTTCTGCCAAGGGAAGGTTATGATATGTAATCATTTCTCCACTGAGTCTTTCAGCAGGTGCACTTTTTTAAAAATATAAAAGCATCTTGGAACAAGTCTCTTTTTCCTTTAGAGAATCTTTGAAATTTGGAATATCTCTCAATTGGCTACTCATCCAGTTAGCCAGAAAATTCTCCCTGATTTAAGTTACACAAATAAACAGGTTTTAGAAGCCAAAATAAATTGTCATGAGAAAGAATGTGCAGTCATAATAAAAATTGGTGCCTGGCAAAATCTCCAATGAAAGGCGGCGTTGTTGCTCCTGAAAATGGAAATGATATTTTCCTGAGCACCAGAAAAAAATGAAAACTCATGGTAATGAGTGAAGTAGAAAAGCAGTAATGGGATTTAGGTCACTTACATTCATCCAAGGCCTTGGAATGAGGACTCCCACATGCAGGCTGCCTTGGGCTACCTACCTGGCTGCTCCTTAAAATGCACGAGTTCCCACTGAAGGCCAAGGACACAGTCATGAATAGTGTGAGCATGTCTCAAGCCAGGGCAGGCAGGAAGAGATGTGGGAGAGAAATCCTCTCCACAGGCCCAGAGCGTTGCACTGTGCTCAGATCAGACAGCAAAGAAATGGGCAAGGACCCACTACCTACAGCCTGCTTGCCAGCATTGATGTCATCCATGGAGGAGTGGCTGTTAGGATAGAGACTAGAGTGAAGGATGGTGGAAGGTGCTGCTTAGAGTCTAAAACTCACTTGTGAGCTCATGTGTTAATACTGTTTTATTTTTTCACCTTTAAAAACCTCACACAGGAGTATTTTCTGTGGTAGGTAATTTTTATCTGGATCTTACACAAAGGTTTCTTTTCCCCCTCTTCTCCTCCTGATCTGTTCTCCTCATCCTTTTTGTTCCTTTTGCCTTGATACTTTCTTGCTTTGTTTATTGTCCTTTTTATTCTAAAAGATGTAGCCTGTAACTATAAAATGCTAGACTTTAAGAGGTAATATGGAGGATCATGTATAATCTTTTGTTTTGCTTCAGAAGAAACAGGTCTAGAGAGAAGAAACCTGGATTTCCCAATGGTTTTTGGAAATTTGGATCTGAGAGAGAGAGCTCAGCTAGTGAGAGAGATCTCCTTGATTCCCAGCAAGAGGCCAGAACCCCAGGTGGTGAAGACCTCAGTAGTGAAGCCTGAGGAAGTGTAATGTTTGAGTTGTTAATATGTTCTATATGTGAGTTTTCTTCACTGGGCCAAGAGCATGGTGTGGCCAGTGGGCCTCCTAGGATTTGAGATTCAAGAACCACTCATTCTTATCTGAGGACAGGGTCTGCATTTAGAGCTGCTCGGCACTTTGTGCCCAGCACAGCACTTTTGCCTTACCCTAGTTTCTGCCCTGTTTCTTAGGAAATCAATTTGTCAGAAAAAGTGGATTCTATCTGTCTCTTTGAATTCAGAGGAGAGTTTTATCTAAAATAGAGGTGCTTTTCATGTTAAAAAATGCACACATCTTTTTAAAGAAACAGACAGGTATTGCTGTTTGCGGTAGACCAATCCATCTTCCCAGAGGTTGTTCTGATGAGTTGGATGATATTATGACACAATAGAAAAAAATATATTAGCCATTACAAATGGCACTGCATTATAAACTATAAATAATTGATAGGCAATGATATAGAATAATAACTTTCCCTCTGAGCTATTTGTCTGAGGCCTTAGCAATTTCACTCTGTTGAGTCATAACCTAGACTACAGAAGCAGGTGGAATAATATTGTTGCGACTGTAGCTGAGCCTACTCTCATGGCCAGGCCTGGGAGTCTGTGGACCCAGGGACTTGTGGGGAGGGAATTCAGTTAGGTTCTAGATTCAGCAAATGAAAATGCATGATATCCACATGTTGCTTGGAACCTATTTACCCTAAAACATGTTGTCTATCTTTAATTCCAGTTTGACTAGATGTTTCCTGTTTTCTGTGGCTATCCTGGAATATTAGTTTTCTATTTGCTGGCACAACAAATGACCACACTCTTAGTGGCATCAAACAATAGAAGGTTATTGTCTCCACAGTTCTGGTAATTGGAAAGCAGAAATCAGGTTGATGTAATATATATATATATATATATATATATAATGTATTTGGGTCTCACTATGCAGTTTGGACTCCTAGAGATCCTAGAGATCCTCCTGTTTCAGACTTGGTCACTGGCTCTGCACACCCTGGGTCGGGGCTGGCTTGGCATGAGATGCTGTGGAACAAACCTCAGTCCTTGTGCTTGCCTAAGCAGACTCTTAGCCTGCTCAGCTATTTCGCCTGCCCTGGTGTATTGTATTGGTGTGTTCAAGACTACATTCTTTGTTAGGTTCTGAGAGAGAATCCCTTTCTTGACATTTTTCGTGCCTTCTTTGGTACCTAGCTTATATCCCCTAGCTTGTCTCTTTCACAGAGAAGTCTTGCCTGTCTCTCTTGCCTCCCTTTCCAAGCACACTGTGATTATATGAGGTCTCCTTGGAAAATCTACAATCATCTCCTGGTCTACAGGCTCTTCATTTAATCACATTTGCCAAGTCTCTTTCACATAAGGTTACATGGGCACGGGTTTCAGGGGTCAGGGTATGGGCATCACAGGGAGAACATTACTCTAACCATCACAATTTGCTCAGGTAGAAGCAGAATACTTGCATTCTGCACACTACATTTTAGGCACCTGAACTGCTGTTTGGCTTCTGAACATTCCTTTAATACCATCATCTTTAAGACCAGCAGTTCTCCCTGAGAATTTAATTTTTGGAATGAAGACATCTAAGGTTAGAATCCCAGCTCCCATTCTTCCTCTCACTGTGACTTAGCCCATTGCCCCTCTCTTCCCTTTCATCTGGGGTGGAAATGATAGCATTTTCCCTGCCCCAGGGACACTATCATGGCATGAGGTCATTGCAAAACTAGAGCTGTGCGGACACTTGGGCCCTAGGTGTTCTTGTCACCTGCTGATGAAGGTTAGGACTGGGTGTGGGTATGGTGGCTTATACTCTTCCATTCTGGAAAAAGGCTGAAGGGAAAACCTACGGAAATGGAAGATAGCTTTAAGGTGCTTCCCTGATGATCATTTTAGAAAGCTTACCCAGCCTGTGCCAGCTCCAAGCAAGTTTTCTCCAGTCTCTTGTCTAATGCATTCTTTGTTATGAGAGTTTCTTTTCAGACTCCCTGTTTTCCCTGTGGCCTGAATGTACTCAGGGTGTTGAGTCAGCAAACACAGCATTATCACCTGGACCACAAACGTTTGTGGCAGTGGCTATGTGGGGGCCAAATTTGCTATCTGTCTTTCCTACACCTTAGTGTGAATAAGGAATCTGAAGAGAAGACCTGAGAGAAGAAGATGAAGAGAGTGTTGGGAGGTAAAGAGGCTCTCAGTCAGAGAGGTAGGTGATGTCCTCTTCTACATTCATAGTGTTCCTGACACTGACTCTACTCTACCTGCTCACTGGGCACTATTCTTTGACTTGGATTGTGCTCTGACTTCCAGATAAAGCAGGCATTTATAAAATGGCAACCCCAGTAAAAACAGTTTTCTGGATCAATTTTTTCCATCACATAGACCTTTACTTTCCCACTTCTGAGACTTTCCCACTACTAACTCATTTCCTTGTTAAGTTTCCTGGTACTCACTTCTCTGAAGGGCAGCTTTGGCCAAAATTGAGTGTGGTCGTGAAGCACTCAGGCAGGCTGGGCCCAGACAGCCTGTTGGTCCTGCAGTTAGGAAACACAATTCCTGTCTCTGTTTATGTTGTCCCACTGTATGACCTTGGGCATGTCATTTCTCTCTGCAGGGTCCCATCTCCCACACTTCTTCAGTGAACAAGCTCAGTAACTCACCCATGATGATGTTGCAGTGGTTCTGAACTATTAATAGTTCTTAAAATGTGAACAAGGAGAGGGGTCAAAGAAGCTGCTGTTGGCATGTTCATCATTTCCTCCTCCTTTTTAGGAGCAACATGGGTACCAACCATTTGTCAGCCATTGCCTTGGGGTCCTACTGAGGTGCGTACTGAGCAAGGGTCTTGCTTCCTTCTCAGAGACTCTTGGAGCATCAGGCATGGTATGCCTCCCCAAGAAGGGATCAAGAATTCAGGATGAACACGAAGATCCTTTGGATTTTACTTTGCCTCCCTGGCAACATGCCTAGATGTCTCATGTTGGTGGCTAGTGTCAAGGGTATCATACTTTATAAAAGTGGAGAACTATTGACCACATGGCTGAAACATGGCCTAGAAGGTTGATAAGCATCCTACCTGATCTAAATCCAGTGCTACCATTCAGAGTAGTAAATTCCTTTTTTTTTTTCCTTCATTTGAATTTTCCTTCGTGTTCATCATTGTGGTTGATGTACACCCTCTGTGAGCAGGCTGTATCTTACTTTTGTAGATAGGTTAAGCAGAATCAATCCTTTTCTTAAGGAAGCTTTCTGAATCCCTTGGTCTCTTCCTGGGGAGGCCTACTCATAGGAACTGGACTCCCATGTTGACAGAGTGACCACATATTTGTCTGATTGTTCACTCTTTCCTTCATTCATATGCCTTTAGTCACTGTTGTGGGCTAAACACTAAGGGGACAGCAGAAGTCAAAACAGATAAAATCCCTATCATTTATGGAACTCACATCCTATTAGGCTTATAAAATTATTGTAATTAAACCATACTCTATTCCATTCTACTCCACTCCCTTCTGATAGTCTGATTTCATGTAATCCAATTCAACTTGACCGCATTTACAAAGTAATCACTGCCTGCAAAGTGATGGTTTTGTAATGGTCGGTGTGATAGCTCAGGAGACTAAGTGCTTGCTTAGGCAAGCTGAAGGACCAGGGTTAGATCCCTGGCACCATGAGCCACACTGGTTCCAGCCCAGGGGAGGAATGAACCAAGGACTGAGTTAGGATGCAGTGGTGCATGCTTGCAATCCCAAAGCTGGGGGAAGCTGAAAAAAGGAGGATCATTACCAGTCTGAGCTGCTAAAAAGACCCTAAGCAAGATGGAAAAGACAAACAAATAAAAACAAAGTGATATATTTTTTATTAGGGCACTTAATTTCATCTTCCATGATGATAGCTTTGTCTACTAAGCATTGTATTCTTAGCAATAGTAGGTGACTGTCATAGATAATGGTAAGTAGTAAGTCACACCTTTGCAGTTCAGGTCTTATCTCTCCATATCATATGTCATTAGCCTTGTACTTGTCCATAGTATCTTGAGTGGCCATAAGTTTTCTTTCTACTTCAAATAAGATATTATTCACTTATCTATCCATTTAACACGAATTAACATGTATGATCCAGGAACTGAAATTGAAAACAAAGAAGCTCATGTCCACAGTATAGTTCTTTTGTGTGATACTGGGGATTGAACCTGCTTTAGAATCGGGACCTGTTGTAAGTAGAAGGGACCTTACATTCTTAAACGTGACAGAGTCCAAGCTGCTACCATGTAAACAAAACCCAGCAAGATCTTAGGATATCAAGTGGCTGGCAGTGCCTGTCGTGGTCTCCCGGGCCTCCAGCTCCTGGATCTTGAGTCTCATAAAGGCAAGCATTTATTCTACTTAGCTGTCTCTCCAGGTCCTCCACAGTATAGTTTAAAAACATAGAAAAGCATTTGGAAAGAAGAAATTCAGAAAACTTTTGATGAGTCCTAGTGCCAAGCTCTGAGACATGCAGGAAAGACAAGCATTCTTGACCAAAACTTTGCATTGGAAAGGTCTTGAGCCCTAGAAAGATGTGCTGTATTCTCAGTACTGTAAGTAAGTTAGAACCACCAAGTTCCAAATAGATTTCACTTACTTGTTTTTAATGGACTTATTTGTCAATCATTAATTAATTATGCTGACATATTCTGAGCATCTAGATGCATGGTCTGTCCTTCACACTGTATTCATATCTTGCACCATGATTGTCATGCAATTGTGAAAAGCACATTGTGAAACTGAACTCGAATTGGCTATGTTTGAGGCCAAGAATCCAGGTTTTCCATTTGCAGTGAGGCTCAGATTCCTACATAAGCTCCTTTGCTTTCCCCATTCTCACTGAAGTTAGCCCTTTATTTTCTTGGCTAGTTGGGGTAGTGGTCTATCATTATTCATTTAAAACTCATTACCTGGGAACCTTTTACATGAAATCAATTAAGAAGTCTCATAAAGCAAAAGATAATATTATACTTGGTGCAACATGATTTGGGGGGTCCCTACAAATGTGGTAGAATGCCCCATAGGTCTTGACGATTTCTTTCTGTATCCCTTTTAAAAGTAAGGCTGATGCCAGGGAATTCGGTCTCTGGTGGTAAGTGCTGGCTGTGGTTTTCCCCGGGATGGAATTCTGGGCATGATGATGAGGCATGAGGTAGGGAGTAGGAACTGGGTGGGAATGCTGGTACGTGTGTAAGCTAAGGTGTCAAATTTTACATGTCTGGGTTTTGTTTCCACCAGACCTGACTCTCGGAAATCACCATTCTGTCCTGTATGCTTACTGGAAGGGCTGGCTCTCTTTCAAAGAAATGTCTCCAAAATGGGGGCATTGGAATGTAAAAGTATGTGGTGAAAGGGCCAGGTTTAGAGGGAGCCAGCAGAAGTACTCTGATTTGAAAGTCAGTGAGGGCAATGACCCTGAGACTCGGCACCCTGGAGCTGGAGGCCCAGGTAACCATGACAGGTATTGGCCAGCCACTTGATCATCCTGAGATCTCGCTGGGTTTTTTCATTTTAGCAGCTTGGACTCCATCACCTTTAAAAATGTAAAGTCCCTTCTACTTACAATGGGGCCTGATTCTAAAGTTCACGTCTTAGATATCCAGAGTGTCACCATTCTTACACTGCACTGTGAGACTCCTGTGGACTACAAACAAACTGTAGAGAGAGTGTAATTTATTGCCAGCCTTTAGCAGCAGGATGTAAACCACAGCACATTTTTTCCTTAGCAGCATTTCATGGAAACTGTTTTAAGCTCGGACTGCGGACAAATGAAGAGTGTGGTCAAACAAAGGTACACACACACACAGGCATGGGCTGGCCAAGCGAGCCACTGGATGTCCAGGGTTTTAAGAGAAGTTCAACAAGATTCAGGTCCCATCCTTTCCTTCTTGTTTTCTATACATCTTTTGAGATCATTTCTTCATGGAGTAGGACTCTAAGCAGAGGCTACAGTACCACAGCTTTCTGCCCTTCTAGAAGCCAATAGTCAAAAGGAAAAGTAGGACAGGGGTGTAAGTTCCTATCACCACATAGCTTGGGCTTTGTTGGGAGAAAACATTCAGTGTTCTATGTTGTGGTGCCTATTTGAGTTCAGAACTGAACTCCATCTTTCCTATCTGTAAGATCTAGAGCAAGATACTGTGACCTCAATTTTGTCATCTGTGACGTGGAGAAGCTAAAAACACTTATCTCAAAGGTTTAGATAAACATGAAATGATTACATGTGAGAATATGTGTACATATGTCTCTATGAAAATACACATGCACAGCACACATACACGCTGACATAGAGGCCTCCATTAGTACTTGCAGGCCCTCAGCACATGCAGCAGGATAGCATCAACAACCGCTTAATATTTATTGCTATTAATCCAGAATCTGCAAGGGAGACTTACTATGCTGATTTGTTTCTTCTGATAACCTCTGAGTTGGTACTGGTATAATTGTTCCGCATTTTAAAGATAATCACATGAAGACACAGAGAGTTGAAATTACACCTGTTAACTGTCATTGTCAAGGTGGAAAATCTTTGAAGTGAATCCAAGAGGCCAGGCTACTCAGAGAAATGGCAGCTATTGAACAGAATCCCAGTTAAGTGGGAAATAACACCAAGAGTCAACAAAGGGGATCATATCAAATCACAAGACTTCTGCACAGCAAAGGAAACAGCCAATAAGGGTGAGGCAATCTAAAGAATGGAAAAAAAATTGTGCTAGCTACTCCTCAGAGAGAGGTCTAATATCTAAAGAACTAAAAAAAAAAAAAAAAAAAAAAAAAAAAAAAAAAAAAAAAAAAAAAAAAAAAAAAAAAAAAAAAAAAAAAAAAAAAAAAAAA
>PVKA01007828.1:0-75916 GCA_004027165.1 Ctenomys sociabilis | reverse complement strand
GGGACCAGTGTTCGATCTTTGGTTCCCCCAGCCGCGCCGGCCCCGCCTTCGGGTGCGCTGAGCCGGCGATGCAATCCGGGCACGGTGGCGCGCGCCTGTAATCCCAGCACATGGGAGGCAAAAAGCAGGAAGATCGCTATGAATGTGGGCTGCATGCATAGTGAGACCCTGCACCAAAAAAATAGAAAAAAAAAAAAAATAGTAATGAAAATATGGAGCCCTCTTGCATAATTTCCTTTTGGTGCTTCTCCTCTCTGGATGTGTGGACAGAAACTTAGATTTCTGGAGGGATTAGATGATCTTTGAATTTCTAACTTTCCAGTTTTGTGATTCTAACTACTGGTGGAAGGTGGAGCGCTATCCTTTGTGCTAGGCTTATATTAGTGGCTGCGAGGCCTTTCGGAGATGAAGAAAACGTAACTTCTACCATCGTTCAGAAGGGTAACTTGGCCACCTTCCATGCACAAATCAAGGGAAGGCACTTACGAACTGGCTTGCCACATTTTGCTGTTCAAGGAGGATCTGAAGCAGTTGATCCACACAGACTTGTCAAGCCTCCGCATTCTGTGATTCTAAGTGTTAATGATGCAGCCGTGTGCATTAAGTGCTCTGAGCTCAGGAGCACCGCACTACATAAACTCAAGGACCATTACATGCATAACCACAGATGCTAAGCAGGGACAAATTCTTTATTTGCAAGATATCTCCAAGAAACCCCAAGAGGGACACTATTTAGGATAGAAACACAATTACCTTTTTCATTCTCAAATGAAGAAAGCAAAAGAAACTGAGAAAAGAAGAAAAAGAAAAGAAGAAAAAAACAAAAGGAAGGCTGAAGGGCAAGCTTCTGATGCTTCACAGCTCTTTCTCAGCACATTGCTGCAGGTAAATCATTTATTTGTCATCTAGGAAAATAGCTCATAGAATATTCTCCCAATTCAAATAAAAATTCCAACGCCAAGCCGTGCTGGTTGCCAGAAGCGTGTCTGGGTTAATTGCACACCTGCATTTTATTTCAAGTAAATTGCACGGTTCTCTCCTCTTTCTGTCCCTCGCAAAGCAGAAGCCCACCTGTCTGGAGGCTCTTCGGGTATTGAAGGGCTGCAGGAAAAAATTAGTCATCCTCTTTTCTTTCCTGTGACTTCTTTGACCTTGAGACTTCTAATGGCATCTCAGACAAAATGAACATAATCTAATGGACAGCGGGGAAGAGGCAACGGCTGGGTACATCTGTCGTATTACTGGGCTGTCTGAACAGTCAATGAAGCAGGGCCAAACCATAAGAGGCCTGTTCAGTTTAGCTCCAGGGTCTGCAGAGAAGGAGCACAATCATTTATCTTTATTTACTGAACTCTGCTTTCTGTTTAAGAAAAAAAAAATTGACAGGTTGACAAAAACCCACGTTGGCGCTGCCCGCTGCCCAGAGATAAATGCTATTTGTGCTCTGGAGAGTCAAGGACAGCACACAATGCCCTTTAGATGCTCTCGATAGGTGCCTGTTACGCGGAAACAAAAATGCCAGGGCATGCGGACCCGCTGTCCCCCAACACGGCACATCTTCCTGGAGGAGGATGCCTGTAGACTGAGCCATAAGAAGGAAGCTGGGCAAGGAGAGGGAGGGCAGATTCCCCGAGAATGTTATGTGAATTGAAAGAATTCAGGCACGAGAACCCAGAAACAAAGATAAGTAGAAAGTGTGGTCGATTCCAGGAGTTTCTCTCTCCATGACTTGGTGAGCAATCTGCCCACAGCATCCACGATAGCAATCTATGTGCCAGCTTACACTAAGAAAGGACAGGCACCAGCCAAGCAGGTTCAGGCTGCAGAGAGAACCTTTTCTTTGTGATGTGGAGCAGGACTTAAGAAATAGCAACTTCTGTATCTCTTCCTAACTGGGTCGCATGACTCTTCCTTTCAGCATCATATCTATAATTCACCATACTTTGCTAGAACATTCATCACCAAAGTGGAATTCCTATCCCTAGGGATGTGTATGAGATTCACAATTTGGAAGGAGGAAAATACAGCAGACTCCTTTTTCTTTCTCATTCTTTAAAATTTAGATTTGCTGTGGGTGCTGTGATGTTTCTATTCATATAGTACTACTTATATAGGAGTTGAAAATATAAAAGAAGATATAGCTCACAAAGACATCTTTTTACAGATGGGAATCTGAACACACATATCTGAAGTCATATGAGCTTTAGAAATGTGTTATGCCCATTCACAGAGGGTAGGTCCTTTAGTTTTATTTCCTAGATACAGTGCACTTATTGTTTATAAACAGAGTTTTTAAAACTCTTAGGAAAGCACCATTTCTTCATCCCACCTAATTATTGAGTAACAGCACACAGTGCAGACAGTTTAGCACTACCCTTTTTCCCTTCTACTAAGATAAATCGTGTGCATTTTAATAGCTCCAACAATTAATGTTGGAGACAGTCTCTGTACTTTTCACTTACCTCATATTACTTACCTGAGAACCGTGACATCATTGATGGGCAGGGGTTAAGGCTGAGGACAGAGTGGGGAAAGGTAGGGAAGACTTTGAGACGGGGTTTCCTGCATTTTGGTGCAGAGTGGCAGAGACCCTTTACATCTTATTGAACCTATTTTGGAGCAGATTGGTGGCTGCTGCCCCAGGCTGGACCCACACACTCCAAAGGCTGAGGAGGCTTGGGATGAATGGACACAAAAGGAGGGTGGATTTATGGTTGTCAGAGCAGAAAAACATAAAAAGAAGTTTGAAGGAACCATCCTGATGCAAAGCCATGAGCTCATTAGATGGCTGTTGATGAACCACATATCTGGTTTGGGGTAGAAGTGTTAATTTCTGGGTCCTGAGTCTACAATGACAGGATGTCCTTGCATTCTCAGCAGGGGCCCCTAGGGAGGAGGCTGAGCCATTCCGCTGAGATAGCTGGCAGGTGTGGAGGCCCTAGGGTGGGGAAGGTTCGGTTTCTGCTGGCTTCTGACACTGTTATGGCATTGGGTTTGGCACATTTTGGAGACTCATCTTGAGTGATTCAGAGGACAGGGATGTAAGAACCTGATTCAGCAGCCCTGAGCCCACAGAAAAGCAATTTTATGAACATCATTTCATAGGTAGTAGGTGACACAAACACCAGTATGTCTGGCTTGCCTTGTTGTGAGCTATTTGCTAAAATTGTTTACTAATAATTCCCCCCCTCGAGGAAATAAAATAAATCACCAGAATATTATTATTGCACTAACTAGGAAAACAATAGATTTATTTTAAAGAATGTAGCTATATATTTCATCTACTTAATGATTTACATAAATAAAAACAATTTGTGAGCATTATGGTAAGTATTTTTTGAAAATGTCACAACTAATTATTGTTTTTATTCACTTTTTATAATTGAATAATTCAACTCATAGCTATTAAGAATAATTATTATGAGATATAAACATAATCACCATTTTCTTCCTTGATGTTTATCTTTCATATTATTTATCGAGTCATTGCGCACTCGTATCCATGAATGGCTGTATCCTTTTTATTCATTGAAATTCATTCATTATAAGTTTCTGTATGCATTAGATTTAATAAGCACTGAACATTTACTTATATGTATAGTGCTGTGCTAGGTGTGTGGATGGAAGGTGTGGGTGTTATAGGCTGCCAACCTGACACTGGAGGAAATATGTGATATCAAAGCAAAGCCCCGTGTCTCAGGGATTATTTCCCTCTTATTTCGGAACCAATGTAGACTCTGGCACTTTTTTCTTAGCTGGCCAGTACTGTATCTGAGGATCTAGCATTCTTTTATTTCAACGTTTTAATGTATGCTACATGAGGGCATCTGAGTCTCTGTAAAGGGGAAAAACATGAGAATTGTCTAGTAGCAATTGTAGGTTTTAAACCTAGTTGTTGGCTGCACCAGTCCTGTAGAGATTCTACTGGTAGAGTCTAATCACTCTTCCTACATACAGTACTAAATTAAAACTTTCCGACCTCTTCTTCTAGAGCCATTAGCTCATTAGGCATGGAATCTGAACTTCAGGCACAGTAGGTGGTAGTTCTACTGAGTGTTTACATTGCCTAGTGCTGCATGGCTACCTCTGCAACCTCAGGAGCTCTAATGGCTTTCACTGCCGAGGCACTATGATAATGGCATACATACTCCCTGCTCCTTACAGAGCCACCCGAGGGCCAGATGCCCATTTCTGTACTGTACAGTAAAACTATGGCATGATCCAATAACAAATTAATCCCAGGATAAGACAGTAAGGAGAGCGAGAGTTAATAACAAGACATGTCTGTAAGATCCGGATCAGAAAGAAGGAACAAAAAGATGTAGGTTACCACAGATATGCAGGCATGGAACAAGGAGAAATGGAAGAAATGATTTAGAAGACAGCTGGTATACCTGAGTAAGAAGAGCAGGGTGTTAAATCAAGGTTATGTAGGAGAAACAGGAGAAAAGAAGACATCTGAAAGATATCCTGAAAGAAGAGCATCTGGCTTTGTAGGAAAGTAGTCAATCAAAGTCAAAGGTGCCAGTACTCATTCCAATTACTGGATCCACTTGCTATTTAATTTCCTTTGTCTAATGAAGCTTACTTTAAGGCTAAGATGTAAGCTTTGATCTTCTAAGGTTTAGTTTTAGTACCAAATAATATTAAATTAATAAAAAATGTTTTGTAAACCATAATATGTAAAGTAAATATTTACAAGTTGTTGAGAAAAAAAATCTTTAAAAAGTGCTTGTAAATCTTTGTGCATGAGTGTTTATAAGAATTCTGCTTTTCTGAAAGAAAACATAAGACTTAACAGTAGTTAGGACAAGAAGACAGATTTGGGATTAGCTGATAAATTGGAGGTTTCCTCTAGATCTCGGGAGGCTATAGTCAGCCACAGTGTTCCATAGTTCAGCTCCCCAGAAGAAGACTGAAATCCTGAGTGCTGTGCAAGTGGCTTGTTAAGAGGAATATAATAAGAAGATGTAGAAGCAGGTAACAAAGAAGAAAGAAACTAAAAAAGGCTGAAATCCTAGGCAAAGAACTAAAGAGATTCCTTCAACCTGATTCTAGAAAACCCTGAATTTTAAGTTGTACCTCACATCAGCGTGAGGCAAGGGAGAAGGAATTTCACATTGCTGGGGCCCCTGTAGTCACCTGTCAGCTAACTAAGATGCTGAGGAAGAACAACAGTAGGGGCTTCTTGACTTGAAAAAATGGCTCCTGGAACTGACAATAAAATTACAGGCAAAGAAGGGCTGCCGGTCTGATCAGTAGGGATAAAAAGCATGGAGATGAGATATTCTTTTCATTCCAATGGTAGAAAGAATCCAGTGAGCCACGGGCGAAGCTCCCCATGTGCAGTGTTGGATTTCAGAGAAACGGTGAGCCACGTAATCTGAGTTTTGCAAAGCATCTGATAAGTAATTAAAGTTAAGGGTTCTATATGTTAATGGAATTTTTAAGCATCTCTGAGATTATTAATTATTATCTTCTTTTCATAATTTTCCAATTTGTAGACTAACTTTATCACTTCCCATTTTTCTTCTGTTGTCCTTGGAGAGCTGAAGTGACAGAGTTGCAACTTAGACAAGGTTATTTTTTAATTGGTCTATGGAACACTTGAGAAGTCTCTCTGCGATCTTCTCAAACACTGCTGTGAAGTACGAGTCTATGTTCTTCTAAACACACTTAACACACTGTCGCTGCTCCCAGGGACACAGACTTACCTAAACTCTGTGTGCCTCATGGAGGTTGTTTCTTTATCCCCATCTGCTGTCCTACATTGACTTTTTTTTGGTACCAGGGATCAAACTCATGATGCCTTACACTTGCTACCTGTACTGATTTTGAGCCTCTGTGATATTATCATTTAGTAACAAATGTATTCCTCATGGTAGAATTTCATGTAATATCAGACAATCATTAAGTGGACTTTCTCATTTAAATTCTTATTTTCATAAATTCGTAATATTTTACAGGATATCAGGATTAGAGGAGGTTTAGCTCATTTTGTCCTCTGTGTCATTTTCTATTTTTTTAAAGCAGTGAACACCTAAAAAGCATCTTACTTTGGGAGAGCATTGTATTCTTCTCATTCATAGTTCAGTAAGTGAAGAGTCCAAGGACTTTTAAGAGTGAATCTAAGAACAAATACTGAGGACTTACGCAGGAAGAAGGAAGGGGCCCCCACCTTACAGGGATTTCTTGTTTTCTCATTTCTACACAGACTTCTTAGACATATCTTGAAGGCAAATGTTTTGCACAATGCTCTTGGAGTCTTTAAATGAAGTTAGAAACTTCTTTTCCCTCACTAGGAAGTGAGGATTTATGTGGCAGAATTTTTACTTAGTAATTAATTTGGACCCCAACAGCGTGGAGATGGTGAGGAAAGGACCCTATTAAGACTTGATATTAAGTTAATAGCAGGTGACAGTGACTTCATCAAAACCTCTGTGCAAAACATCAAGTAGATGGAAATTTCAGTTCTGGTACATTACTCAGCTGAGTATCATCAGACCTGCTTACAAGGGTCATAATGATTATTTGTACATTAAAGAAGGGCCTGTCCATCAAGCTCACTATGAACAGAGAAGTAGGAAAATTACCATCTCATCAAATGCAGAGTATCAGGACAATTCCACTAATGAAATACCCAATACTGTGGAAAAATCACTGGCCATTTTCAGTATTTCTTACCTGCACATGCACACATACACACACATGCATATACACAGACAACATACATGCTTGCATACGCACAGAGACATATATTTATATACAAATGTACGCTTTGCAGAATAGTGGAAAGGGGAAAGCTAAAATAAGTATTGTTAGAATTTCTGTATCTTCCATGATAAGCTACAAAAAAGAGGAGATGAGGAAAGAAAAAACAGAGATTGTCTGGGATGTAGATAAAATATGCTAGTAAAATAGGGGGAAATGTCACATATTAAAATTGAAAATTGGGAGCTGAGTGTGGTTGCATAATCCTGCAATTCCAACACTCGAGAGGCTGAGGCAAGAGGATTGCTGCAAGTTCGAGGCCAGCTTGAGCTATATAGTTAGTCCAGGAACAGCCTGAAAGCTGCAGCAAGACACTTCTTCAAATAAAAAAACAACTAAAGTACATAAATACATAAATAAATGAATGAACAAATGAACTTGAAACTTGGTAAGGCTAGGACAAGGACAAAAAGCAGTAATAGAAATTTCTATCAAATGACAACATTTCCAATGTATAACCTGATAACATAAGAAGATGATGCAATGAAGAGTTCAGGGTCTACAGGCATTTGGGGAGTCACAAAATGCCCATTTTCTTTCTAATGCATCCAATAATCCTTTAACAGGAAGACTATACTGTCTTCTATGCGTGTGGACTGGGCCTGGCTTTGAGCAGCACTTCTGTGTCTTGCAGCTTCGAAGTTGTGAACAAGTGGCTTGCAGCAGGGATATCATTTGTTTCTTACCTCTGTCCCTTGTGCCTTCTATAAGCCAAAAGGACATTTCTGATTAATACTGTAATTAGATGGTTATTAAAAACAGTAATCATCTTGAAATTATTTGGCGTCATAAACATCCCATACAGAGAAAATATTTGAACATTTAAAAGTTGAACATTACAATTGGCTTCGTGTGGAAGAAGCCAAAGGGGATATAAAGAATTTTCAAGTTCCCAAGAAACCACTCACATCAAGAACAAGTTGTCTTCTTGATCAGGTTGGAAGTTAGTGCCACACATCCAACACATTCCCCTTGTGGCCAGTAGCGATGAACCAATTTCTATTAATGAAGAACTCATGTTTATGGCTGATACAGAAGAAAATGTACTGAAGGAAGGAGCTCAGTCATTCACTGGAGATAGCTTAATTCTGGTAATTTCCAATTTCCAAGCTTGTTTTAATTTGTTATCAAAGTAATCACTCATTCCAGTTGGAATCAGAAATAGCTTTCTGTCATCTGTAGCTTGACAGATTATTCAGATGGAACCCCATTTTTTGAAAGCTCACCTGCTCAGCATCTGTGATGTGCTCACAAGTTCCAAGAGGAACAGTTTTTAGTAGCAGAGCCAGGAGAAGAGGAACTCAGGCTGCCTTCCTGCAACCTTCTGGGACTATATGCTATGACTATAAATCTTAATTGAAGGTCACAAAAAGCAGAGCATGATGCATAGTAGGTATAGGAGGGTGGACTGTCCCCTGGATATCATCTCTTTGTCACCTAACCTTACAGATGTTCCTGTCCACTCTTGCCACACAGAAAGTTTATGTGGATTTTGCCACAAACATAAGACTACTTTCACAGAACTATCCTGGGCTCTTGGAAAATCAGTCCATATTTCTTTTCATCCATTGTATTCATTTATCCACAGAGTCCAGGAGAATGGTCAGCACAGTATGTTTGGCCAGCTACACCGAAGCTCAGCAAATTATGCTGTATGGTATTTCTAAGCACTATTTATAAATTAGACTTTGAGATCTGTACTGGACTATGCAATTAACAATGGTGACTTTACCACCAGAGACTGGGATATTACGTTACCTTGTTTTATCAGGGATGGAGCAATGAAACAACAGTTTCTATTCAGTGCTCTATTTGCTTTTATAGCCATGGAGTAAAGGCCATACAGGAAGCATATGGGACTTTATTTAGTGTACAGAGAAGCTACAAAGACATCAGGACCTGTTTTACAAGAGAGGATACAATGGTCTGCATGATTTACTTAGCCACAGTTATACAACTTGATAACGTTACAGAGAGGGAGAGAGACTGATTCTTAGCCAGGTTTTCTTTACATCTGCAGAGATAACAGGAGAAAATGAGACAAGGTGCAGAAAGTTATGGAGGTGTGGTAAGTTAAAGAAGAAAAGTGAGCACTGAGATTGTTGTCTCCAATTTTATCATCTATGTTGATCTCCTGGAGATCCTGGTTTTTAAAGTAGGAGGGAATGGATGGTCAGAATTGATAAAATGAATTATCTTTAAATCTACAACTTCAGAATATAGTTTCAAAATATGTATAAAAACACACAGACCCAAGCCATTCCCTCATTGTCACCGAGCAGCTTCCAGGGATGATAATGAAGAATTGTCTCCTGTTTATTGCTTTGGCTGATGCTTGAATCTGTGGAGCCAAGAATCTGGATCTCTCAGAGCCAGGCAGTGAAAAAACAATACATTAGCATTAAATAATTCGATCTCTGGTGCCAGGTTTGCAATGGAGGAAGGGTTAATGGAGCAGGAGCTTTGTATGGTGGGAGCCTCCATCTATAATCTCTTGTTTTCCCAGACTGAGAGGAGGAGAAAGGAGCCTTGGGGGTGGAAAACAGACTGCCCTAATCTTATGATAAAAATAATATGATTCTCCTACCTGCTATCTCTCTCCACCAGGTTTCCACTCCCTCCACAGAATACTAGTAATGCCCATAAATGTTGGTTAAAATAAAAATTTCTGTTCCAATAAATATATGAAAAAACATTGCACTTAGTACAGTTGGCTTGGGAATGCATTTTTATCCCTTCAAACCAAATGTCCATATTCACTGCACCTTCCGCCAGTGACCATAGTTGAGTTGGTGCTGGGATCACAAAAGGTCACTCTTGACCATACATGGTTCAGGGTGAATTCAAGGGTCTGCAAACCAGCTCCGCCCTGCTCAATTTGTTAGGAGCACAATCTCACTGACTTTAGTGTGGGTGGATGTGCCCCAGTGGCATGCGCTCTGTTCTTGTTTTTATTTGAAAAAGCTCAAACCACAGTGGCACAACCTAAGCCAGCTTGGGACCCTCACCAGATCAATCTCTGGTTGAGTTTTAATCCACTTGGCAACCCAATTTGCTATGATAATTTACTTGAGTTTGGGAAGTGATATGGGAACATTAGTCTCTCAGCCATTTAAGAAACATTTCTTACCACCCCTCTGCATGCCAAGCACTCTCCTGAGGATGATACTCAGCTACTAAACATTTCTGAGGTGCCAGGAGCCTGGATCAAGTGGTCTGTTTCATAGGGCAGTTATTACTTTCTCCTATTTTTATGGTCAACTCAGCATCAGTGTTTGGCTAGTGTTGTGCCCTTTAAAACAGGGGCAGCAAAGGCACCTTGCCCCCACTGTATTCACTTCCTCTCCAGCCACTCTGGTCCAGGTTTGTACCAGGGACTTTCTTCCTAGGAAACAAGTTTCTAAATGCCCCATCTGCTTTTCCTAACTGAAATTCACTCATCAAGATTCTTTTCTCAAACACAAGTACCAGACAAAGAAGGAAACTGATTTTATTAGTGGTATTGCAAAAGAGAGAACACTCTCGACCAAATGTCGTAATGTCTTGCTAAGGAAGCTTTATTTATGCTTTTCAAACTTTTAGTACTAGAGGTTGAGCTTAGGGCTTTTGCACTAAACTGAATTCCAAGATCTTGTCTGCCTTTTTAAAATTTGAGTCAGAGACTTTCTAAACCAGTAAGTTTCCCAAGGTACGCACAAGTTGATGCTCTTCCTGGCCTCAGGCTGGTAGACTATTGGGTGCGTGCCTCTGCCTCATCCTTCTGTGGGAAGGAGTGGATCAGTCTGGGTCCACCATATGATCTGCAAGTAGAAGACTCAGCCCACAAAGTGGAAGTGTGTCAATTTCTGGGAGAAAATTTCTCATCTCAGCTACTAAATTGTAAGACAAAAATATATACAGTAATATCAGAGTGTGAGAGGGTCAGGCAAAAGGGGAAAGAGCTCTGTTTTTTTTTTTTTAACCACAGATAAATCAAGGTGTCATCTTTAAGAACCATAGGAAGTTGTGAGAAGCGTGGATGGCAAGGCTTTTGAGAATTATGTTGGGGAAGGGTGATTCTTTCACTTCTCTGAACATGAGATGGTGGATTTCTTACATATTGCTATTTTTCATGGCTCAGATTGAGGTAGGATGGAAGAAATAAAGACAGGTAGAGAAGAAACAAAAGACCATGGTTCTAAACTTTGCCATTTCTTCCTTCAGAGTGTTTTTCCCTTTATTGTCTTACAATTTTGGGTCAGAGCCTTGCTCAGCTGTGCATGTAAGTAGTGAGTCATTACCTTGGAGACTATTATCTCTTTGTCTTTTATTGGCCTCCTTACCTCACCACCTTGCCTGTAGGGGGTATCATTTGCTGTGGACCTAGAATGCACAGATTTTGAAAGAAAGGCTCACACTAAAGGGGGAAAGTTTAAACAGAGGCACAATAAATATGACTGACAAGTTCAAAGAGGATGGACGAAAGAAACATTAGGGTAAGATGGTCCTGGACCCCTATAAAGGATCTACATGGGCCTCTCCCCTCCATCCTTAAGTCTAGCAGGAAAGCTCTTCAATACCCTTTATGGTTTCTTCTGGAACTCTCAGTCTTACATGATCCTGGGCTGTCACTTCCACCCTTTCTGGTGGCTGATTTTTCTGCGGTTCTGATGACACTGCTGTCAGAAAGTTTTCCCTGACAGTTCAGCAAAAGCAAGTGGAGAGTATCATATTCCAGCAGCACCACATGAATCCTTTCTTCTCATGCTGCTTCCACCCTACAAATATTTATAGATATCATTATGCCTCCCTTAGCTATCATTTATCCAAGCAGTAACGGCACTAGTCCTGCCATCTTGCCTCATAAATCAACTACGCCAGCCCCTGTAATCATCCCCCTGCTCCTCTCTGAACTCTCTGGGGTCTAAAAACATCTTAACAAAAACTAAAGACTCCTTTCCACCAAGATGCCAAAGGAACTGCCTACCTATTAGGGGATGACATATGCTAAAAAGACCTCTTGGCTTTGTGGATGCCATTGTGAAGTGCGAGCTCAATTCTCACATGTGGCCACTTTTCCTATCCAGCGTAGTTTTGCACCATTGCTACAAGTATGCCCCTTCTCTTTCTACTCTACTTGAAGCCATAAAAGTGCAAGAAGTAGATAAAATTTTCTCTATGCCTCTCCTCATAGCCACCTGGATTCTACCTTTTGGATTTTATCTTTCCATGTCCTAGGCTCTTTGGGTGGCCTGCAATGGCCTTCATTCTATCTTGCTACCTCATATCCCAAGCTTTTTCTTCTCTCTACTTCTTTATCATAACATCAATTTGGCCTTAAGATTAGGCAAACCTGTATTTAACCCCTAGTTCCATGACACTGATGTGTGGATGACTGTAAGTGTTAACTTCTCTGGGTCTCAGTTATCCTATTTGGAAAATGGGGGTAAGATTTGTGTTCAACTCATGGAATATGGGCATTAAAGGAAAAATATGTTAATAATACTCAATTGATTATGGTGGCTATTGCGGTCCTCTTCCTCTTCCTTTCTTCCTTCCTTCCTTCCTTCCTTCCTTCCTTCCTTCCTTCCTTCCTTCCTTCCTTCCTTCTTCTTGTTTCTCCTACTTTGCCTCTCATTTATATCTGAGATGAATATTTGGACTGGTCTTTCACAGTTCAAAGAGGAAAAAAACACTTTTGCTTAATTATCTAGATTTGCTAGCACAAATTTGACTTTGCAGGAGACTTTATTCCTTTCTTGGTCATGTGGAGATGCTCTGCAGGGATGTGGAGTTTCACAAAGAAAACCTGGTTGGCTTTATTATTTATTCATTTTCATGATCATTGCTAAAAGGAAGCAGAAAGAAGAAGGGAGACTGATAGGAAGAATTAAGTTACAGTCTTTCTGAAGCAGCCATGGTGCTACCTAGGAAAATTAAGTCAGAAATGGATAATACTTGACAGTATTAGAGGACATTTAAATACATGAATTGATAAAAATAATGTGAGAAGTACTTCTGCAGATAGATTGATAAGAGCCCAAGTAGAGAAACAGCTCCTACTAGGTGGTTCAACAGGGAGAAATTGCTCTAGTTTATTGTTGAACACTTCACAAAGCTGCAGAGCCAGATGCTGATGATAATAGTAAGATTCTTCTGTACCTAGAAGTGGAGAGACCAAAGGATGGGGGTGCGAGCAGAGTCTAAGGGCCAAAGGGCCCAGAAGACTCTGAAACTACATGAGAGCATTTATCATGTGGAAGAGGCAGCAGCACCCTATGTGGGGGATTTGTATGCTTTTTTTCTTTTTCTTCTTCTACAATTTCCTCCATTGACGGAATGAGCCATAAACAAGTTGGCAACATGAAGTGAATCAGCCTTTGTAATACAAAGCAGAGAAGGAAATCAGCGGTTCTGAGATCAAACAACTGAGTGATGAGATAGCAAAAATGATCAACACAGCTGTAATAACAGTCAGTGGGATGTCCAATGAGTATAAACTAACAGCCAAAATCTCTGTCTCTGTCTTTCTCTGTCTCTCTCCTCTCTGTTCTCTCTCCTCTCTCTCTTTCTTTCCCATATTCCCTCCCACCTTCCCTCCCTCCCTCTAGCACTCACTTTATTTTCATTTTACAGATTAGAGGAAAGGTGTTCTCCCTAAGAAAAAGCAAGTTGCATTGCTGGTCAGAGACCAAACAGAGGCCACAAATTGTATCTGTAATTTGAACAAGGAAAATGTAATATGAATAAATGGGAAGTAGGTAAAAAGCGTGTGCATGCACACACACCACACACCACACACACACACACACACACACACACACACACACACACACACACAAGATCCAGGGATCATAGTGGTAGCAGCTTCAGAAAGTGACTTTCTTTTTGAAGAAAAGGGACCAAAGAGGCCCTTGGAAACTTAGAGGCCAGCACTTGAGACTGCACCCTGTCCCTCCTGCCCTCAAATCCTTTGCAGTGTCACCAAGTAAGACCAACAAAGATTCACTGCATCTGAAATGCAATAAATTATTGACTGGCAGATTGGCAAAACGTTATTTAACATTACACAACTTTATTACAATCTGCATACCACATAATTTACAAACTTAAAATGTGAGAATCAATAGAACACAGCATGTTGCCAGAGTTTTACGACCCCAGTGACAGTCAAACTTAGATCATTTTTGTGCCATATCAAACCAAAACACTTTACCTACTAGCTGTTAATAAGATCTGCAAAGTCTTAATTTGGATTTTCATTGTCTAAATTTAGGTCTTTCCATTTTATCAGGCAAGCTGTCATCTAGAGGTGAAATCTGAGATGAGCACAGATCCAGAGCTCTGAATACAGCCGGATATCCTACGTGGGCTTTGGAAGCCTTGACCACATACGGTTCATCACATCAAAGGGCTGCTGAATATGGAGTCTATCTTGATTGGATCAACAAGAGAAAATTTCCCCGTCTGTGGGCAGAATGCTGTAGTAGAAAGTTAGGAAATTGCTTTCCTTTCCTCTTTTACTTATCTGAAATCAAATCCTTGTTTCAAGGTGCTGTTGAATCCCTGTTCTCCTCCCTTGTCTGACATCATCTCTCTCAGTGCAGAGATCTGTGTGGTGCTTTTGTTCCATGTAATCCTCTCACCCTCTTCCTGTCTCTGTCTAGCTGTCTCTGCCTCCCTCTCACTCTCCTTCTCTCCCAGCACCCTTACCCACATATTGGCAAGTTCAATGGGACTGGCAATCTATGCTCCATGCATTCAATGAGCTTGAGAGAGATTTGTGCAGAGATGGTGGTATTTAAGCCCGAGTCACATCTTACAGGTGATTAGAATTTTGATAAACAGAAAGGAAGTTCATGCATGTTTCAGAGAATGCATCTGTGTGTGTGTGTTGGTGGGTATGTATGTGTGTGTGTGTGCATGCATGCTCTTGTGCACAGATGGTACTAAGTTGGAATTTGTTTTTGAGCAAAAGAAAGAAGAGCTCAAGCTGGGGAACATAGGGAACAAACTCACTAGACTCTAGAGATCAGCAAGCAGACAGAAAGCAAACAGAATAATATGCAGCAGAAACCAAACATATGAGAAGTACTTTGTTCTTTTTTCCTTTTCAAAACAGTGATCCAGTGCCTTTGTGTACTGCTGCCCTCAGATTCACAGAACACTCCTTTTGATTAGCAATAATCTTCATTCAGGAAATTACTTCCCTTCTCCCAGCACGTCGAGAAAATGCTGATTCTCTTTGTACCGTGTGTCCTTGCTGAACAAGTGTGCGAGATGGAAGCTCTATCAGGGCATCTCCCACCATCTTTTAGAGTGGCATTGTTAGAAGTATAATACAGTCTGTTCCTTGGCCTTTTGTCTATTTTTTTTTTTATTTTTGGAATGGAAACTGCCTGCACTACTTAGACAAATTGTCCCTGACTAGTACATCTCAGCATTAGAACCTGCTTCTTTGCACTCACACTGCATTTGAGACTTTATTTGTCTGAGATTAGTTGTACCAAAACGTACTCTCTTCAGTGGTGTTCATTATCTTTCCTATTTTGGGCTTTGCTCAGGAATATTCTCTGGGAAGGTGGATTGCAGTGCCCCAGGCACTGTGTTCCAGCACCCAACATTGCTGTAATTTAGGTACATGGTGTATTGAAAAATAGAACTAAAAAGCTAAGAAGAAGCCACTTCAGCATTCCTATTCCCATTATAACTCCTCAAGTCCCTGTGTGAAATGCATGAAATTCCTTTCTCCTTTTCTCCTTTCTTACCTCTTAAAATATTTCTAGAATATGCAATATATGGCATCTATTCAAGAAGCAAGTCTAACTAAATTGTTACTTATTAAATATCCAACAGTCATCCACTAACTAGATAAGTGAACTGACTTAAGTTTTACGATTGGCCCTAAACGTTTTCCATTTGATAGACAGAGCTCAGAAAGTACAATTGTCTCACATTCACAAGAACTTGGAAAGGCTGACATAGGTGTGAATCCACATCCTCCCCTTTGTGGTCAAAGCCCATATGTGGACATGCACATGTCCTGGGGCAGCGCAAGAAGGGCAGGGCAACAACGTCCTGGGAAAACTTGGAGAAAGCAGAGGAATGTGGCTCACTTGTTGCTCTTCTCTGTGATCGGAACTTTCCTCTTGGAAAAAGATGAATAAGCAGTTTGCACAGTTGGGGCAGGTGGATAATGAAATTGTTCACAGTTGTTTAGAGCGAGGATAGGTGCTTTTATTTTAGAGGGCCAGACAGGACAAAGTACACCTATGAGAGAAAAGAGTGATCCTTGGAAGCAGGAAACTAGTGGAGCAAGTCACTCCGAGTGCGATGGCATAGGAGGAGCTTACAGCCCTTTTCCTGGGGGTGCCAAGCAGAGCCCAGTGGGCCCTCTATTTCCAGGTCTCCCTCTGTGAGAAATAAATTCACATTCCCCTTCAGGCTTCTCTCTTGGTCTCTCAGTGGGTTTCAATCACTTTTTTTTAGTGATCATTTATTTATCTTACCTTTTGGTTGAAACCAAGAGAGTGGAAACCCTGGGAGCCTCAATTCTATCATAGACGGATTTTGTATAGCCTCGTTTAAGAAAATCAATACAGTAGCATGTGTTCGCAGTAGAGCAAATGTGCAGAGAAAGAGGCTCTGATGTAGCATTTGTTGAATGAATTGGGAGTGTGTTTCTGGCCATCTCAGTGTAAAAGTGAATGAACAAATTATGCAGGGTATAAGCAACCGGAAACATTGTAAATGGGCTCCACTGGAGGTGGTAGCCAAGCAATAGAAACTCTTAAAAAAAGAAATTATTTCTGAGATAATCCCTAACATCAGGAAATTTGATATCCAATTTTTAAAATTAACAATATCTTGCACTGTTGTGTCATTTAATTCATTTTAATTGGTTTGAAAATACTGAATCATGATGCCCAATATAGAACTTAGTTCTGTAAGATCAAGCCACAAAGAAATAAAACCTTGAAGAAAGATTCTAGAGAGATTTTTTTTCATATCATTACTCAGGCAACTCTCTTTTTATTAATACTATTGGCTTTTGGTCAATTCTGACAGAAATAAATTTAACCAAGTTAGTTTAAAAGACGAAAAAAAAATGTGTTCATCTATTCCTTAAATTAACCTACCACTCTTCGTAGATTCCTTTCAACTCCATTTTCTGGGGAGTAGTCAAGGATTTATTCAAAATCATGCAATGTCTAAAATAATCATTATTCCTCTATTATAGGGGTATTATATCCGGGTCCTTTCACTTGCAGGAGTGTCTGTCAAAGGGACCATTTTTCAGGCTCACAGTTCCCAAGACTCTGTCACTTTCTTACTTACAGAGGCCCAAAATGGAAACTATTTTTCTTTTCATTATGAGCTGTCACTTTTTCATCTTGGCACTGCAATGATAGACTTTCATTCATCTTCTATATTACCTTTCCTGAAACCTCTGACACAGACTGACACAATGCAAAATGCAGGAGATCTCGGAGCATACGTTGGCAATTTTGAGGGAAGGCAGCAGCTTGTCTTGCTCTGTTATTTTAAATATATATTGAAAATGCTGAGATTTCGATGTGGTAGACTGGAAATGCTAATGTGCCATGCTCTGTTTCTGCCCATCTGCTCCTTCACCCTGACAAAGTGCAGGCTTGGCAGAGGGCAGCAGAACTGCCCAGTCTGTACCTGGTGAAGGCTAAGAGTAGAATGCTTGCTGAAAATCTATGCAGAGAGGAGGCAGATGAGGGGAAAGAGGGTTACATTTTCTCAATTTCTTCTGAGTATACTGAAGACAGAGATTCCTCTGTGTATATTGAGCTTCTTCAGGGCTAAAAGAAGTCTCTATGCAAATTCACTTCAAGTCCACACAGTGAGGAGAAATGCAGCGACACTTCATGCACAAACATCAGGGTCCAGGCACATTTCTGCAGCGCAACTCTCAGTGTGGCAGGTCCAGACTTTCCACATGACAGTGGACGCCACAGGAAGAGAATAAGAAACAATTGATCTAGTTTGCTTATATTGTTTTCAAACCACAACAAGTTTCTGTTCTGCTTATCTATAGGTAGAAATATCCAGTGTATCATCCATCTTCGTCTTTCTTGGATTGTGGAGGCTGTCAAAACTAAAACATCTTGCATCCCTGATATTCACATTTCTGGGAGAACACTGAGATAGCTGTAGAAAAAATTGAAAAAAGATAAAGTTTGGTATTCATTGGTATAGTTCCAGTTGAACGCTATATATTTATTGGATCAGAATTTTCATTGCTTAGAACATTTCTGTAACTAAATAAGCAAGGCAGATTCTTTGCCAAAAATGAGACAATGTTATCACAGTCTACTGTCTATGATGTAGGTCTCAGACCTGCTCTTAAATTCTAAAATCTGATTCATCAAGTCCATGATACACAAAACTTTATTTGGTTGGCCAAGTAGCTCAATGGATTAAAGCACCTGCAAGCAGGCACAGGGACCGGGAGTTTGATCCCTGGGCCTGCTGTGCCGGCTCCACCCCTGGGGTGTGCTGAGATGAGTGGGCATGGTGGCACGCACCTGTAATCCCAGGCCTTGGGAGGCTATAAACAGACAGATCACTATGAGTCCGATCTAGTAGTGAGACCCTGAACACCCTGTAGACCCTTCTTTAATATATATATATATATATTCACTGCGATCAAGAAATGCAGTGAATGTTTAAATAATATATATATATAAAAGAAAAACTTTATCAAGAATCATCTCATATGGGACTTTTCTTTCTCAAACAGATGTTGCATCCTATAAGTATACTAGATGCTGTTTACAGTTAGGAATTGGGTATTGTTTAACATTATAGCCTTTTTGCTTAATCTAATTCTTTATAAATGGCTGGTGATTGAAAGAATGAATGATAAAAGTTTCTAACCAGACTCATTGCGTACTTGTTAATTCTATCATTAAATATGAGCACTAGGATTGTTTTCACTAGGACTGTAATTTAAAACCAAATCGCAGTGCTTTCAGGCTGGACATGACCTTTCCCCTTCTTCATGACCTGCAATATTCTCTTTCCACGTGTACAGTATCATCCATCTGACTCAGTTAAGCCTGAAGCTTTTGGCTCTTCCATTCCCTTTTGTACTATCTTCTCTAACCACACATTTCACAGTGTGTTTAATCTTTCCTTCTTTCTTTTACCTTACACAGCTGTTCAGAGCCTGAAAAAGGCCAGCAACACCCTCCTATTCCTACAAAGTCATGGGCAATGTAGAGGTCTTCTCACGCAGCTGCCACTAACCTATGCATGCAGAATGTAGCCAGTTCCATGCCTGAATGGGTCATGGTCCCTGCTGCACTGCAGAAAGATGAGAATGTTAGAGAGATAAACAGAAGGAAAAGGAAAGAAAAAAATCATACAAACAAAATGATGTTTGCTAGGTTTACAATGAAAGAGAAAAGCTGTAGCCACATTGAAAGGTATCTGTGGTGACTTGCTTCTGCAGTGAAAAAGTGAAGGAGTCATTCTGGAAAAATGACAAAAAGCAGAGGCGGGCCACAGAGTGGTGGGTTTCAAATATGGAAAGGGCTATCTGTTGCAAACTCAAGTAGTGACCACGAACATACTCAGTATAGACAAGGATGCCAATTGGTAGGTTGGACTCCCTTCCAGCTCTGAGGTAAAATGATTTTGCAACCACCCAGTGCTATATCATTTCCTCTTCTGGCCTTTGGCAATAATTATACCACTACTTTCATTCTGAAAGCAAGTTGTATTGTGCCATTTTGCCTCTCTGTCTGTTTGTCTGTCGGTTTCTCTCTCTCTCTCTCTCTCTCTCTCTCTCTCTCTCTCTCTCTCTCTGTGTATGCTTCATTTTTTCTCTTTAATAGCAGTCATGCAGGAAGACTATTCTATATACTTTGTATATAGAATGGAGGCCTATTCTACATGCTGTTGCATTCACTAATTGCTATAGGACCCCTTTTCTGTTCTAGATAACATATGTCAAAATGTTCTACTCCTTATTTACATAGACTATCTTTTCTCCCCAGTTTAATATTTCCTTCATACTAAGAAGATTCACCCATACACCCTTTTGTGCCTCTAGGAGCAGCAATTCTGTGCTATATCTACCTCATGTCTACTATTTGGGGGGAAATATATCACTAGATGACTAAAACATTTGTGGTCTAAGAACTTTGTGAAATGCCTCTACACAGGTCTTTCCCTTAGCAAGTTGCAGTGTGGATGAGGTGCGATCAAGAAATGCAGTGAATGTTTAAATACAATTATGGTAAAGACACACTTCCATTAATCTCCCCAAAACACTGCTGCTAGCGTGGGATGCCTTCTCCCACTGCTTTTGATACCTTTTGAGGCAGTTCTATAATTCCTCTTTCCAGAGTGTCTTTAGTTGCACTGTCTGGCTTTCAGTGTCTTGAGTTGATTCAAACACCATTACTTTTGGTTGTCACTTTGGCTTTAGGGAGGGATCAGAAGTCACACAGTGCAGTGGCAGGTCTGGAGAATAAGGTAGATGAGGACTTGCCGCAACACTTGCATGAAGGGGCCTGCTCTGCATTGCATGGCACGTGGAAGAGGCGCTGTAGTTCTTGTCAAACCTCATCTCATTAAGACACTAAGGAAAGTGGGTTTTCAGCAAGTGACCAGAACAGTGAGACGAGTGTATCTGAAGTTCAGATACACTCATGGACTAAAGCACCTGCTTAGGGAACTATACTGAGAAATTTATCTTTCAATGTAACATTCATTGCGTACTTTTTTAGTACTGGCCTACAGGGCTTACACGGTCTCACTATACAAATTGGACTCATAGTGATCCTCCTGTTTTCAGCCTGCTAAGCACTGGGGTAACAGGTGCGTGCTACCACCACCAGCCTCAGTTGCCAGTCTCAGTGTGCCCTGGAGGCAGTGCCAGCACAGCAAGCTAGAATCCAACCCCGGGCCCTGTGTCTTCCTAAACAAGCACTTTAGGGGCTCTGTGGAGATAGCTCAGTAGAATAATCGCTTGCCTGGCAAGTGCAAGGTCCTGAGTTCAGTCTCAGTACTAAGAAAAAAAAAAATCCTCTGAGCTATCTGGCCCACTCTTCATCATGTACTTTATGTTATCATATTGAGTTCCTCAGAAGTCCTAACTTTCATTACTATTGTACAGAAATAACTTCCTAAATGTTCAGTTGTACAACTCTACAAGTTTTCATAATTTTCAGTAGATTTTTTTCTTGCAATTCTTTAGCCTTTCCTTGTTGAGTTTAGTTTTGGATGTTTTATGCAGATTTTCTAAAAAATCTCTGAAAAAAGTCAGATTGGAAGGCCTGCACCATGCAATTTTAAGACTACTTATGAAGCTTAATTAATCAAAACATGGTAATATTAAAGTAATGGTCAATAAGAAGTTTAATGGAACAGAATATAGATTTTAGAAATAAACTCAAACAAATATGAAAAAGTGATTTTCAATGAAATCATAAAGGCAATTTACAAGAAAAACAGCTATACTTTGTCATCAAAATCATATTAATACAAATAGAATTCTGTATGCAAAAAATGAGTAAAATTAAATCAGTAAAGAAAATAATTTTATGTGTATTTCCTTATACATAAATCAATTCAAATGGATCTTATATTTAAATATATTACCTAAAACTATAACTCTTCTAACAGAAAACAGAGTAGAAAATCTTTGTGACCTTAAATTAGATAAACTTTTCATAGATTTTTTCACTCAAAGTGTAACCTGGAAAAGAATATTTGATAATTAACTGCATGATAAAGAACATGTATCTAGTAAACGAAAGAAACTTTAAATATTCAGTTATTTAAAAACAATTAAAATGAGTTAAAATACGAATAGTTACTTCATCAAATAAAATAACAATTTCAAAGAAGCACATAGAAATAAGCAGTATTTATTAGTCGTGAGGGAAATGAAAACTATCACCACAGGGAGATCCTGCTAAACATTAGTGAAGCTGAAATGAACAAACTGACTGTACCAAATATTGGTGAGGAAGGATGTGGAGAGACTTGAACTCACACATACTGCCCATAGAAATGCAAAGTGGCACAAGCACTTTCACAACAGTTCTTCACATCCCAAGGAAGGGAAGAGCATGTCTCCCACGTGATCCAGCACCCAACTCCTCACCTTTACCTAAGAGCAAAGAAAACATCTGTTCATATGAAGTCCTGTAGACAACAGTTCATACAGCTTTAGTTGTAATAGCCAAGTCCTGACAAGTCAAGGGTATTTAAAAAGGTGAAGGGTAAACAACTTCAGCTAAAGGCTTGCAATGGGATATTGCTTATTCATTAGAAGAAAAAAAAAACTGGGCTGGCAGATAGCTCAATGGACTAAAGCACCTGCTCAGGCAGAGCACAGGGGCTGCAGTTTGATCGCTGACATGCTATGCTAGCCCTACCTCTCAGACATGCTGAGACTGTGTTTCCAAGATTTTGCTATCACACATTATGCTGCTATAAACATAGGTACACATATATCACTAAGATACAATGTTTTCAGTTCCTTTGGGAAAATTTCCTGTAGGGGAATAGCCCACTTGAATGGGATTTCTAGTCCTACTGTTTTGAGGAGTCTCCACACTGACCTCCACAATGGTTGTACCAGTCTACATTCCCGCCAGTAGTGGAGAAATGTTCCCTTTTCTCCACAACCTCTTCAACATCTGTAGTTGGTTGATTTCCTTATGATAGCCATTCTTTCTGGAGTGAAATGGTATCTCAGTGTTGTTTTTATTTGCATTTCATGGATGGCTAGTGATGTGGAGCATTTTTTCACATATTTGTTAGCTTTTAGAATTTCTTCCTCTGAGAAGTGTGTGTTCATCTCAGATGCCCATTTCTGAATTGGGTCTTTAAATTTGAGGACCCTGTTATATCTTAGTTCTTTATATATTCTAGACAGTAGTCCTCTGTCTGATTGCTTATTAGTTAGGATTTTTTCAAAGTTTGTGGGTTGTCTTTTCACTCTGTTGACAATTTCTTTTGACATGCAGAAGCTCCTTAAGAAGAGTTGATCCCAGTTGTTGATTCTTTCAAGTGCTTCCCGTGTGATTATATGTTTGTTCATGAACTCTTTACCTATCCCTATGTCTTCAAGAGTTCTTCCTACTTTCTCTTCCAGGAGACTGAGTGTTTCTGTTTTAATGTTTAGATCTTTAATCCATTTTGACTTTAACTTAGTGCATGGTGATAGAGCTGGGTCAAGTTTTAGTTTTCGGCATGTGGAAAGCCATGTTTTCCAGCACCATTTGTTAAAGAGGCTATCGTTCTTCCAGCGAGCTTGTGTAGCCCTTTTGTCGAAGATAAGATGGCTGCATGTTTTCGTAGGTGCCTCTGCATCTTCTAATCTATTCCACTGATCCTCAGGTTTATTTTGTTGTCAAACCATGTGGATTTTATCACAGTGGCTTCGTAGTATAATTTCAAATCAGGAATTGTGATGCCTCCTGCCTTGTCTTTATTGGCCAAGATTGCCTTTGCTATTCTAGGTCATTTGAGGTTCCAAATAAATTTTAGGATTGATTTCTCTATGTCTGGGAGGTATGTTGGTGGCAGTTTGATAGGGATTGCATTAAATCTTACAACAGTTTTGGGAATATGGCCATCTTCACGATGTTGGTTCTTCCTATCCAGGAGCATGGAATATCTTTCCATGAGACTGGGCACGGTGGCGCACAGCTGTAATCCCAGTGCTTTGGAGGCTGAGAACAGGATCACTATGAGTCTGATCTATGGAGTGAGACCCTGTAGACTCTGCACTAAATACATAAAAAAATTTGATGCACAAAACAGTGCAAATGTATAGATCATATATGTTGAATACAAGAGCCAGATGAAAATGTTATATGCTCTCATTTCTTCTTATGGCACTCTCTAAAATGCCCTAAATTTGAATGTCTATGTTAAATGCTCCATATGATATTGGGGATATACATTTCAGACCATTACATTTTCTTTACAATTGGAAGAGAATTTTGTCAGTCACTCAAATAGAAGTCTGAGTGGAATGTGTATATGGGAGTGATGGGGTTTTCCCTGGACACAGAAGATTTTATTTATTTAGATGTGAATAGGAAGGACATATGTCTTAATATAGCTGACTTAAAGATCTTTTTCAGATCTACTGTGCTCTTGCTCCTTTTAAGAATACAACTAACATTTCCCAACAGTAGGACAAAGTTTCACAGGTACGGAATTTTGGTTCACCTCAATTCGGTAAGAATGGTTTAGGGAGCAAGGGTGAGAGATTTCCTCATGAGATTGTTTCCTTTTTATTAAAATGTATTTTGTACAGGGTTTATAGGTTCTCACTATATAGATCAGACTCATAGTGATTCTCTTGTTTTCAGCCTCCCAAGTGCTGGTATAACAGGGGAGCATTACCAGGCCCAGTCTCAATGGCCATTTCAGCATGTCCTGGGAGTAGGACTGGCCCAGCAATCTTGTCATTATACCCCAGTCCCTACCTCTGCCTAAGCAGGCACTTTAATCCTCTGAGCTATCTGGCTAGACCTTTTTCCTTCTTTGATGTTTCATATTTTTATTTACAGCAATCTTATTTTAGTGTTATATACTTTGTCTCATGACTTTCTGGGAGGAGGATGAGCAAAATCAAAGCATAAAATCTCCAACAAAGTAACAGAGAGCAAGGGAGAGAGAGAGAGAGAGAGGGAGAGAGAATGCAAAATAGAGACTTGTGTGGAGTTTAGGAGTGGTTGGGGCAGATGTGGAGGTACAGACCCCACCACAAGATAATGGACCACTTAGCAGTGAGGGGTGTGGATAGCAAACATGTGACATCTGCAGCACCACCAAGATTTGCCTCAAATTTTGATCAAAATCAGTCTTCACAGGTGTAATCAGCCCAAGGTTAAGCTGCATGAGCAGCTTAGGACCTGGCTACTTCTTCTGGCTCCTCCACGGGGCCCTCATTGCCCTAAGCTTCTCTTGGGGTTGGCTGAGAATGGTCAGATCCTCATTACATGAGGCTCTCCTTGGCTTTCTCAGCTTCTACTACTCTTCTGTCACAGATTTCCTGTTCTTTTTGCATGATTCTGTCTAATTCTGGCACTCTTTTTATCTTTCGCAGGTGTTAGTCCCAATAAATCATTTTTACTCTTGACTTTTGTCTAATGGTCTGCTTTTCAGAGGAAGCAAACAACACATTTGGAAATTCAGAATATATTATTGCTTAAAAGAAGAAGCATAAGTTACCTAATAAGCAACTGATGAATGAAAAGAAAATGTTGCATAAATAAACTAAACTTTCCAAAGTATGACACTATTAATTTTCTTCTTAAATGTTACCAGTGTCTTGCCATTGCCTACAGGGTAAGTGTAAGCCGTGGCAAGTCCTCTAAGTAATCTCTTCCAATATTCCTTCAACAATTTCACATGCATTTCCTCTACATCAATCAACTGTTCTACTGATTCCAACTTAGGCATAATTCTAAATTTTTCATGTGTGATGACATAGTTTTTATTCAATTGTCAACATTCATTAAAGTCTACACTAAAACTTGGAGAAAGTTAGCTTGTGTAAATTATGCTTTGTACTTATTGTAGTGTTATATATCTAAGATTCTAAAAGGTCTCTTAAAAAAGTGATTCTATTAAAAGTGAGATATTCTACTCGAATTTCTTCTGATTTTGAAAGAATGTTTTTGGTTTTCTGGGGTTTTGGTTAAGGGTCATTGTTTGTTGGTCCTCTATCCCAGGTACTAAAAGGTGACTTCGTAGGGTACCTCATGTACAACTCATGCTTGCATTAACAAAGTGAGCAAGGCTCTCTCTCCTCTTTCTAGGTGGGGTCCGCATGGTCTTCTGTAGAACCGTATTTCCTAGTAGGGAACACAGGCTACACTGGTTGGCATTGCATGTGACTTATTTGATGGAGAAAATCTAAATTAAGTGTAATCAAAGAAGCAGCCCAGTTGGGGCAGAATCTTGACAAATCCCACATGGTAGCTCTGTATGGCCTCTTATCTTCCATCTCTCATAGGAATACTTTCATGAGTTCAGCTTTCTGCTCACCCACCTCCTTGTGTCAGATCTGGCATCTCTATTGTGAGATGACTGCCACATTTATGCTTAGGGTTTGACCACGTCCTTGATTATTTCCTGAAGACCGACTCCCAGAAAGGGAAGTAGTGAAGCAAGAGCATAAAGGAGTACATGGAATTTCGGCTGTGTCAAAGAGCATATTTTTTTTTCTTATTTCACTAATGAGAAAAAAATTCCAAGAACTGACTGATAAAAACTCCTCATTCTCAACACACACACACACACACACACACACACACACACACACACACACACAGCATTGTTTCAGGTGTCTATGCCAATGCAATCCAAAAAATACTTTTTTAATGTACATAAATAATTTTTCCCAAATGAGTCTTCTCTGGACTCTTTTAGGTTACTTAAAGAAGTAATATCTTTTGCATTATTATCTTTGTTTGATGTTATTGTTCAGTATATACTTAAGGAGTGTTTGCTGTATTCAAAGTTATTAATGCTTCTTGCTTTTTAAGGCTTCTGTGTGGTTAATTTTAATGTATGATATAATTTGTAGCTTTTTAAATAATAGGTCGCTACTGAATTTTGTCCTTATTTTTAATATGTCTCATTGATTTTTATCCTTTCCCACCATTAGATGTTAAATCCCATGAAGTTGGAAAATAACAATTTCTTTTTAAAAAATTAATTAATTAATTTAATGCATTTGGTACAACATCTACAGGGTCTCCCTATGTAGATCAGAAGTAATGATTCTCCTGTGTTCAGCCTCCCAAGCACTGGGATTATAGGCACGTGCCACCACGCCCAGTCTCAAGCACCTTCTCAGTGAGCCCTGGGGGTGGGCACTCCAGGAATCGAATGTTCGGAGCTACACTCTGCCTAAGCAGGTGCTTTAGTCTGTTGAGCTTTCTGGAGAGCCTGAGAAGAACAATTTCTGGATGTGCACAGAAAGAGTAACTGAGGGTCATTTGTTAGTTTATCTGACAGATAAGTTTCATCTTCCAATAGTAACAGGCAGTATTGAGTTCACATGGAATTGGGACAGAGGAAATAAATATAATATTAATCAACTTGCACCTAAAATTCCATAGCAAACGACACAGAAGTCTAGTTTTCTAAGTTGTATTTCAAAGGAGCTTAGAAATGAAACATCTGTTCCTTTGAAGTAGAAAGTCATAGCTTCCTACTGTGATAGAAGAGAAAAAAATTCACTTAAGTCTTATTTGAAATTTCTGTTTCTTAGTTATTAAGGAAAGATAATTTTCTAATGGCATAAATAGGGTGCCAGTCTTGACATCATCTGTGGAAAGCGGCGTATGGCTTGTGTTCTAGAAGATGCAGAGTCTGCCTGGATTTCACAGACTTAGAGCAGTTGGTTTAACTCAGTTGCCGTGCCTTACGGTCGTTCGTATTTCTTTCTACAAATCCAAGCTCATTTATTATAGTCTGATAAGTTTTAAGTGTTCAGCTCTATTTTTAAATTTAACACATGATTTGGCGGTTTGCACAGGAATTGACAGACGCTTTAAATATATCAATAGAGAAATCCATTATTTTAAAGGAAAGACTAGATTAATTTGCCTGTAGTAAAAATGTCCTTTCTGCAGTATCAGGAAGCCCACTGAGAGATTAGGGATAAGTGGTGATGTAATTTATCTGTTCACTGGTGGGCGCTCAATCGTCAGGATGCTTTAGATAAAAGACGTCGGCGTCTGCTCTCCTCACTCTGTGATCTAATCAGAGAAGGATGAAGTTTTAGAAAAGTCATTGTTTGTTAGGAAACATTTTCTTTTCTCTGTCATCTCTTTGTCCTTTAGGGTCCACTCAAATCTAACCTACCTGGGAGAATCTGCCTGTCTATTCAACTCCTGAAAAACTGTTCTTAAAATTTTTGATTATATATAACAGTTTCCACACAATTCATTAATTTTTAGATCCTTGTAGTCTTTCTCTCCCCTCCTTTCCTTCTCTGCTTCCTTCCAGGCATCATTCCTTTGCTCCCTTGATTTTCTGTTTCTTTGTCATTCCTTCCTCCCATAGCCTTGTGGGCAGCTCCCTGTTGGGGAGGCATGCTCCCAAAGGGCCAGGGAAGCATGTGATTATTGTCAGTCTAACGGCGGGGGGGGGGGCGGCGGGAGGAGTGCGACAGGGAGGATGAAGTATTTGAATATTTTGAGTTGACTGATTGAATTGGCTTTTATCAATAACCCCTCAGATCTTTGAGCTCCTGTGTTTTCACTCGGTCTATGCATTTGTGTAACTTTCATCAAATACTCTTTCTGCTGGGGTGTTCATGCACCTCTGTGTACTTGGGTCACAGGTAAGCAGCTGAAAGCAACTGCTACCAGATGTCTATAGGAGGCTATCATGGCTTGTCAGTAAACCGATGACAGATTGAAGCTAATTCCTCAGAAGAAGTAATTAACCCTCCGGAATCTTGGTGATGTATTTTAGGAGAATAAATCTTTCTCTTCGCTCTCTCTCTTCATAATGTTCGTCCAGGAACAAATATACACGTAAATGCCAAGCCACACATTCTCAGTATGTTTTTCTCTTTCTAAGTATATTGATTACTCAGAGTCACAGGTCAGACAGATAAATAAATGGAGTTTTCCTGGTAGAAACCAGATTATCTATACTTCAAAATAATAAAGAAAAATTTAGAAATAAACAAGTACAGGTTATATGGAGTTCTTGACACAGGTAACTCATGAGAATTCATAATGAAAACTTACAATAATGCATTTTGCTCTTGTGTTAAGAATTTTCATGCAAGACAACATATAGTACCTTCTTCTTATGATGTTCAGTGTGGAAGAAACTCCATTGTAGGACAAGTAGGAACAACCCCTCCTGCAGCCACATCAGTTGAATCCCCATAGAATAGTCTCAGACCCTTGGGACTGTAGCCACATTTGAGCGAAATGAGGAAATATTAACTTATAGTAAGATGATGTCAGGTATGCTTTTTTATTTGCAAAAATCAATGAACTTTTTTTTGGATTATTTTTATTAGCACTTGCTATGTACACTATAGCAGCAGGTGAAGCCCTCATTGACAAGTATTGTAAACTCTTCAATAAACCTTCCCCATGAAAATTAACAAATGAATAATGAATGCAAATTTAAATTACTGTACTACACACTTTCACTATAAATAACAAAATTTTATGGTACTGGGGATTGAACCTTTTTATTGAGCTATTCGGCTATACAAGCTAGACATCGGACTATGTAGCTATATAATATGTATAGCTATAAGTTAGTTTGAAATGGAGTCATCTCAGTAAGTCCCTTACTTGCCCATGCCCGGCTCGAACTTTCCATCCTCTTGCCTCAGGCTCTTACAGTGCTGCAAGTACAAATGTGTACAAAGTTTCACCATGTTCAGGTTAGTGGAGTGAGTCCACCCCTAATTTATAAGATTGGTTTGTGACACTGATCCTCATATGGCAGTGGCCATCAGAATCATTCAGAAGGACTACCAAACCAGAGATATGGGTAGCACTCCTACAATTTCTTTGGGATGCTACGTGTGAAGGAAGCTGATTCAGCAAATTTGAATAAGATTCAGGAATTTCTTCCTAATAAGGTCTCAGACTCCACAGATGCTCCTGATTCAGTGCTTCCACAGTGAAAGTAACACAGCCAAACTTTTATCTAAGATTCTTCCTCTGCATGCTAGAAGTTACAGAGCAGCCATTAAATATTCATAGACCCCTTGCTCATGTGAAAATGGACAAAGCAGAGCATGTTTTCTGTTCTTGATGCTTTCATGGCTTAATTCAGAAGTTATTTTATGATGGATTTTAAAGGTATAGCAAAAGTTAAAATGCATGATGTGTGTCTTCTTATTGTTAAGAATAAGCTACACTTAGATGCCTAGGGTGAGGCTAGAGGCAGTCAGAAGCTCAGCAGACCTTGCAAGAGGGACAGGGTACCTATCACTTATGAGACAAATAACACAACAGATATTAATGCTTAGAAGCAGGGGCCATGAGACATAGCAATTTCTCATTGACACTATGGTTAAAATTCTATTTTAACTTCAAGAGATCCTAAGTGAAAAAAGCTGTGGCAAGACAGTTTAGCAATATCTTGAAAACAAGAGTTATGTAACTATTGACAAATAGTGCTCATGTCGCACAAGAGCAAAGTTCCTGCATAAAGATGAAACTTTCATGACAAAAACATCCTCAGAATATTAAAGTCATGTAATGGTTAACTCAAGCCCTTACATTTTGGAGAACACATCTTTGTGAATTTGACACCAGCTAGGTGTTTTATTACTTCGCTTCAAGACCTCTGGTCCTCTCAATGGATCTCTCTGTGGTAAGGCAAACACCTGCTGGCTCCAGCTTGTTCTTGTCTACAGTTAGGAGGGCAACAGTACTAACACAGAAGGGGGATTCTGTCATTGAATTCTTCACTGGTTAGCATTAAAGTCAGACACCTCCAGAAAGTATTAACAAACATCCAAGGGTGCTGGTGCTTTCTCATTTATTTCCAGAACGTCAGAACTAGAAGAGACCCCATGGTTTCTTTGCCAGTTAGGCAAAGAAAATCCCCTTTCCAGGAAGGAAATAAAGTTCAGAGGAAGGGGGTGAGTTAGCCAATATGGCAGAACTCGCTCCAAGCCCACAGCTATTCTCATCATTGCCTTGAGTTTCAACCACCAATCCCAGTTCAGGCTCTTGCACAGCCACTGTGTAGATGTCTTTCACTGAAAATAAATAATAATAATTGCATGAGTACTGTAAAGTTGAGAAACCAAACTCTTGCTTTACTGAAATTCATTTTTTTACTTAAATAATCATGTTTCATTATAATTTAATTTTTTTATTTTAAAGAGAATAATAAAAGGAACAATAAGAATAATACAGAATTTCAAAATAAGATGACAGGAAATAAACGTTGATTACTGTATTGCATGTTGTTATCTTTAAAGTGTATTTTAGAAGTATCCTGCAAAGGCTTATGTATTTATTCAGAAGGCTCATATCACAAATTCGTGCTGCAAACTCCTTGTTATTAACTGGCATGTTCAAGTAGAAAAGAATTTTGGGTCACCAAAGCTCCTTGTATGTTTTAGCTCTGGCTACAGCAGAACTGGTCCTTGTAAATGTCACAGGAGATAACAATTGCAATGGAAAAGAAAAGAAATGTTTGGAGCTTATGAGAAAAGACCAAACTGTTCCCAATCACGGAACTGAAGAGGTCAAGAAAACATCCCTCGGGCAAGAGAGATGAAACTTTCTAGCAGTTAAGAAATTAATGCTGACACCTCGTCAGTTAAGTAAAGTGCAGAGCAAAAAGAGCCTGTGTGGTTGTGTTTTGGCTTACGGATAGAGCTGTGTGTGTACAGTACAAAGAGAAACCAGTGTAAAGATCATCTTGTCACTGTAAATAAAAATCACCCCATTGCCCAAGGGATCGAGAGCTTAGTTACAATCTGGTCAGTCCCAGCCAGGCCATCACTGTGCTGTTATTGATGATAATCTGGGAAAAGGGTCATTTTGGCTGCTGAGTGGGAGTACGTGGCTACGACGCTAATGTCCAATTACATTAATGAACATGAAATTTGGCTCTGTGCGAGCATTTCTCCTCATGCTCGGAATTAGATTTTAGAGGGTAAAATAAAACGTAATAAAAGTCTTTCCTTCAGCATCATTTTTCTTTGGCTGTGGTTATAGCAATACGTTTAAAGAAAACATAAGCCTCTGTTTTATTAAGCAAGCCATGTGCATTAAGCCCAAGTGTTGAATGCAAGTGTGATTTTCAAGAACGGGAAGGTCACTATTATCTCTGCCCTTTGTGGTGCTTACATTCTCAAACTGAGCAATTCAGAATAGGTAATGTGTTTGCCTGAATTTGGGTTGCTTTTAGAAAACCAGGGTGAGTGCCCAAATCAGGGTATAAAGAAAACATAAAAACTCTAAAAACACACATGTTGAACCAATATTATTCCACTTCTAAGAATCCTTAGGATTTTTCCCTCACAAGGTGAGCAAAGCTCAGGATGAGATTATCTCTAAGGCTAGTATATTTCTGAGATCCCATGACAATGCTGGTTTGGGAGAGGGGAGATATGGGCTGGAAACCAAAACAAAACAGAACTGTAAATAGTAGCCTTCCAAGATGTCCATGTGTCTGTTTACCTTGTAGATATTTGTTAAGTGGCAGTTGAGAAAACCAGCTAATCCCTGGCATGTGCAGCGAGGTTATCTTACAGAGCAAAATGGACTGTGCACTTTGCAGATGTGATTAAGTTAAGAATCTTGAGATGAGGAGATCATCCTGGATTATCTGGGTGGATACACTATAATTACAAGGCTACCTCTGTGGGGAAAAATAAAGCAAAAAGCCAAGGAAGAAGATCTGGCTTCAGAAGCAAGGGTCAGGTTGATGCAATTGCTGGCTTTTGAGATGAAATACAGTCAGCAGACAAGGAAAAGGAGAAGGCTCTCAAAGTGGAGGCAGTGCAGAGCAGTCTTTCGCAGAGTCTGCAGAAGGAGCATGTCTCAGTGCGAGCCTGAGCTTAGCTCTGTGGGACTTCCGACTTTCAGAGCTGCCCAAAGAGAAATCTGTAAGGTTTATGCTGTTGTGTTGATTGACTTTTATCACACCAGTGATAGGCAATTAATCCATAAACAATAAAGAGACTGACAACTCAGACTGTAGCATCACAGCATCCTGTGTGCTTTCATTCAAATTAATTTTAAATATGTTTCCTTACTAGCAAATGCTTCTGCTCTTCTCTTCCTCTCGAATGGGCCAGAAACAGAGGAAGCAACAGTCAAGGAAGGGATGCCCCTTAGAGTGTTTTTGCCTCTATGAAAGATGAGGATGTTGAAACAATTCCTGTGGTAGATACACTACAGGTGGGTGGGTCTGGAGTTACATTGAACCTCGCTAGGTCATCTGAGGAAATGTGAGGGAGTCACATTTTCAGCAATAGCCTAACCTGAAATACATTGGGAGTGCTGTTAGAAACACACACACACACACACACACACACGCACGCACGCACGCACGCATGCATGCGTGCGTGCACACACACACATGCACACTCACATGCACACATGCACTCATGCACATGCACAAATACATCCAAATTCATTGACTATTTTACAGTTTATAAACTCTTTCCTTATACTATCTCACCATCCTGCCATCACACTTAGAGAGATGCTGTTGTAACTTCTTTGTTCAGTCTGAGCAAAACAGGCTCAGGGTGCTGGGATGCCTGGTGGTGACTTTGGTCTGGTGTCGCAGCTCTGGCTGGCCCCTTCATCACAGCATTTTGTGATCTCTTAATTCCTAATGTCCTTGAGAGGTTCATAAGGAGTACTTGGGAAATACTTCTGAGCATGGCTTGATTGAGGCCTTTGTTTCGGAAACCCAAACTCTAAGTCTTTTTTTTATTTCTTTTTTCTACTACTGGGAATGGAAGCCAGGGCCTTTCCACCGAGCCCCATCCACTGCACTCTTTTATTTTTACTTTAAAATAGGGTCTCGCTACATTGCTAAGATGGCCATGTTGGGTTCAAATTTGTAATCCTCCTGGAGTTACATGCTAGCTCCCTTCAGTTAGATTCAGGGGTGTGGCTTCTGGCAGTGATTAAGCCATTTGTCTTAGCATCAGTTTTGGAAATGAACACATCCTAAGCTGTCTTCATAATTACAAAGAGTTGCTACTGCTTTGCTTTTCCTCAAGTAGACCAGCCTCAAATCATTCCCAGCTCCCTTGTTTTCCAGCTTTCCACCTTCTGCCATGTCAGAAAGAATTCTGAGGAGTAAATACTGCACCTCTGGGGGATCCAGAGTTTCTGTTCCATATCTTCTTCCAATTGCAGGTTTTTTTCTTAATTTTTAAAAATAATTATCTACTTATTTGCTTGTATGGACTCAAAGTGTTCCTCCTATCTCAGCCTCCCTAACACTGGGATTGCAGACGTGCACCATCACACTTGCTGTCAGGATCCGTCTGGCACATCTGGGGTTGTGGGCTGGCAAACCATGCGGAACTGGGGATCAAACTAGGGTCCTTGCGCTTGCACAGCAAGAACTTCAACCATCAAGCTATGTCTCTGGCCCTCAGTTTTTGTGTGCTTTCTCATAGCAACATCGTGTCCAGGATATTGCAACACCCTCCTAGCAGACGAGCAGCCATAGGGGACTGCTACCTGGCGGTAGCGGCAGCATACTCTCTCTGCACATTTTTATAGTTCAATAGTGAAACAAAGCTACTGATGCCATGTCCACTTGGCTATAGGAGGAACTTGCATAAAGCCAACAGTTCCTTCCTTCCTTCCTTCCTTCCTTCCTTCCTTCCTTCCTTCCTTCCTTCCTTCCTTCCTTCCTTCCTTCCCTCCCTCCCTCTCTCCCCGTCCCTCCCTCCCTCCTTCTTCTCTCTCTCTCTCTCTCTCTCTCTCTCTCTCTCTGTATCCCTCTTTCTCTCATCACTTAGGACTGTAGCATCCAGTCCAATGGATCATGTCTATCTTCATCTGTCAATTCATTATGAAATGAAAGTGCACAATGCCTTGTTCTGCAGGGTGTGAAGGTCTTCATTTATCTAACAGATAAATTTATTGAGGATTAGAGCCACTGGGCTAAGTCCTGGCTCTGCATGCCAAACAAGCTGTGTGACCTTGCCTAAGTCTTTAACTTAAGTGGCAGATCTCAGTTTAACCATAAAACAGATAATTATATTAATAACCTCAGTATGAACAAGTGACAGAGGCTTTTCACTTAAACACTGATGCTAAATAGCAGATCTCAGAGTGTAGAAAAGTGGTGATCAGAGTCAGAGAAGTGAAGGGGGTGGGATGGAGAGGATGATTTACCACAGAGTGTTAGCATCTTATTTTGTTCAGCAGAGCTATTTCCTATCTTTCTGTTGCACAATAGGGCACCTAGGGTGAACAAAAATAGCATATAACTTTAACTTTATATTTCAAAATAATCCAGAGGATTTTGAATGTTGCCAATACACTGAAATAATAAATATCTCAGTGGATGGACTTACCAATTAAGATCCTATCATTATGGTTGATATATGTGTATAGAAATGTCACACATAGTCCATAATTATGTACAACCATTGTGTGAATCAAATTTTTTTAAAATTAAAAAGCACACATAGATACTGCTATGAGAATTAAATGAACTTCTTCATGCAAAGTAATTGGAACATAAGTAGGATCACAATAAGTGTTCAATAAATATAAGCAATGTTATTGCTTGTGTCTGGAGCTGCCCCATGCAGGCATGGGGAGGCGGTGCTTTTTAGAGGTGACTGAATCTAGAGTTTGAGATTGATTCATGATCCAGTGGAGGGAGTGTGGGTGTGGGTGCTACGCCAGTCCTAGGGAGCCTGCGTACAATGTAAGGGTCAGAGTCTTGCAGCTCTCTCTGGTTGTTCTTGCTGTCTTCTGCTTCCACAAACTGTTGCCCCTCTGCAATGCCACTCTGCTTAGAGCCTGATAAGTAAAACTTTTCTTTCTTTAACGTTGGATGCCAGGCATTTTGGATCAACAATAAGAGAAAAATAAGTAAAACAGACTATAAACGCTGTTATTATTTATTGAGCTGCTACTAAGTACACGGTTCTGTATCGAAGTCGGCAGAAAGAAGCAAGAGTTCACATCTCAGTACATGTTCTCTTTATGCTCAGGCCCTCCAAATGGCTTTCCCTTGCCCACTATCCATTGTTCTAAGTCCGTTTTTCTCATGCTTTCTCTCCTAGCACATGTTGCAAACTTGTGCTGTACTTAAAGTAGATAAATTCACATCTTTGACAGTGTGCTTCGTCTGGTTCTGCACCCCTCCACATGCAGTTTGTTTCAGTGGAAATGTCTCTAGGAACTAACTGCTCTTATTGAAATTTAACCAGATCATCCAGCCCACTTCAAAAACGGGCCTCATCTATAAAGCGTTCCTTGATGTCTTCCCTCCATTGTGTGCGCTCTCGGAGTTAGTGTCTCCTTTCTAAGACTCCCTTGGCACTTTTTATGTGTCTGCCGGAAGCGTCTCTCACTTTCTTCTTGGAAGTGAAATTTTGAGTCTTCAGTTTAATCTCTGACTCCAGATAATATGCTGTTTAAGGGGGAGTCTATGATTAATTCATCTTCAGAGCTTCCATAGCATCCAATTCATGGCCTGATATAAATAGATGTCCAATAATGTTTAATGAATAAGTGTTTGTTAAGATGATAGATGCTGAAAGTATTTGTTTTGCTACATTCCCTCTCCATATATAAGCACACATGCATACTAACAGTAAATATTGTTATGGATTTTTGTGTGTGGTTTATGCAAATCACACAAATACATACACTCAAGTGTCAGAAAATATTTGGATAATGGTTATATACTATTGGAATAAATGTATTGTTTATCTTGGAAATAATGTTAAAGCTTGTTAATTACTTTAGCTTTCACCTTCCTCTCTGTGGCATGTAGTCATTCAGATTTGCATGTGTGTAAAGCCTAGTAAGAAGGACATTTACACAGATTCACGGTCCCTCTGTGACCAAACCCTGGGCTATATGATCTGTGTTTCTTTCTTGAGGGAGTGGAACTAGGAAAGCTGTTTCAGTTCTGAACATCAGAAGAAGATAAATCACTTCATAATTTAACAAGTAAATTAAAAGAAAAGCCTGGATGGACAGAGGCCACTGAAGTTGGTCCCCAGCCCCTGTCAGCTGCCTGAGGTATTTTGTTTTGTTTAATGTCCCACAGTCATCTAGGTATCAGCTTCTTCTCGTCAGTGGGAATAATTTTAAATGATGAAATCTGTCCCTAAGCCCTGTTTCTGACACTCACCATAGAGCAGTCAGCAAATGCTGCTGTCTTTTGCAGCAACTTAGAATATTACTCATGTCACTGTAATGGCCCCACTTAGCCAGGATGGCAATTCATTTCAATACTTTTGTCTGTAAAGAAAAATGATTTCGATTTTTCTGATCACACCTAGGTTCAACCATGTATCAATTTATTTCTAAGTTCAATATTTGTATTCCTGATTCACGGGCAAACACAACATCAAATATAAAAAAAATTCCAAGCAAAAGAATAAGTCTCAGATAGTGGAAGAAATGAAAGGTTCACTCTCTCAAAAGCTTGTCTTAGAAGTTGGGCAAATTTTATGGCATTGCACTAAATTATTTAAGTGCTAAAGGTTGTAAGAATGGATTACCTTATTATTAACTTCACATTTTTATTGTCTGTTTTTCCTGGGCTGTCACAACTTTGATTTCCCTGTTTTAAAAAGTATAAAAGTTTATTCATGTGATGTAACAGAAATCTGAAGGAAGAGAGTTCAGGATGAGAATGATGGGTACAAGGTATACACAAAAGTGTGAGTTCTCCTACTACACTCCCAGAGACAACAAAGACAGTCCCACTGCAACTCTCATCCCTCCATCAGTTTTCCCTGGTGTTTTCATGTAATTATACTACACTACTTGCCAGGACTTAGACGAGTTGATTCTCTGTGTATTATGAAACAGTCCTCTTTGTTAGTCATAATGCCCCTTATTGTCAAGCCTATTTTGATAGAAACATAGTCACACCAACATTCTCATGAATTTTTTATTCATTTTAATGAGAAAAAAAGGTAAAATAGTAATGAAACCGATTCAGAACAGGTTAGTAGGAGAGTTACAATAATTAATACGTTGCATATTGTTGTCTTCACAGTAGTTATTCAGAGGACAAGATGCATACATGAAATCTTATCTAAGTAATTTTGGTACACAGTGAGGACTCAGGACACAGGAGAACCTGTACTGTAAAAGTTATGTAAGTCAGTTGTGTCCCAAATTTTCTGATCAAGGAGATTATTGGGCCACAGAGGAATGTGATTGATGATGTAGGATGTGCCTAAGGAGTATCACATGGAAAGAAAACATTCTCTCAGGCTTTCACAGAGAGCAAATTGGTTAAGCAATGGCCATGACTCATCCACATGGATGACAATCACAAAGAATCTACAAACTGTGGTATATGGTTTCAGATTATGACTGACCTTATCATATATAAAAGTTACAATTCTCGTTATCTAGGTCCTGCTTCACCTAATCCAGCAGAAAAGTATGAAAACAAAGTATGAAAAGTAAAACCACATTAATATGCTGACCTGTAAAAAGCTCAAGTCAAAAATTTTGGACATTGACAGTTTTACAGAAAGCTCACTACTATTATGGAGATTCTGCTGAATTCAATCACCTACAATATTTAAATGACAATGAAATGTCTATCTCGGACAAAAATAACCAAAAATGTGGGTTAGAAATGAAAAACCCTTTTGTATCTGTATCCTCAAAATAGTTAGGATAGCTATGAAGCTCCATTCTCTTAATCCAATGAATAGAGAGGATTTTTAAAATAGTGTTTGAGACAGGACATCAAGTCTGCATCTTGTACAATGAATAACCACTATGATAACAATATGCAATGTATTAATTCTTGAAAATGTGCCAGCAATCTGTTGTGAAACCGTTTCATTGATATTTGCCTATCAATAAAATTATTAAAAAATTAAAACTCCATTATCAGTCATAAAAAATAATAAACAATATTAGTAGAAATGTTTCTTTTCAATGAAGAGAAAGTAGCTATCCTAACTATATATATATATAGATAGATAGATAGATAGATAGATAGATAGATAGATATATGTCTTACTTTAATTTGATCTCATGATTATTTTTTAAAACTATCTTTCTACGTAGGACCTCTCATCTGTGTGTTTTTCTAGACGAAAAAATGTGTGGTCATTCTTTATATATGTTGTTGGAAATTCTCTGCTTTTTAAACAAAACATTATGTTTTAAGATTTAATAATATCTTTCATTGTGTCTTGATTAGATAAAAAAAGGATACTCATAAGAACACTTGTAAATCTTGTCTCCAATATGCAGCATAGTATTACAAGGAAAACTCAGTTTGGTCACATTAACTTTCAGAAATGAAACATTACAATTATGTTTTGAATGGCTCTGATTGTTTTTCTCTTTCCAATCTCATTATACCTGTCCAGAAAAGTCACTAATTTGAATTATGTAGTTATTTCTTCTTTGCTTCTCTACATTTTTACAACAAACATGGATTTCTTAACAATTAATTATCTATATCTTCAGGTTTTATATCTATAATACTATTACTTATGATTCTGTAATCTGTTGTTTTTTTCTGAAGTATAAAGTTTCATCCATACTATTGCATGAAACTAGATATTCTTTATTTTTTTTTGTTACTGTATGACATCCTACTTAATAAAAACTTATATTTATACATTGTTAATTGGCATTTCTATTGCTTAACTCTTGTTGGTTTTATGTTATAATAAACATCATTTTATTCCTCACTTATCTGTTTATACTGGTATTGGGAATTGAACTCTGGACCTTGTGTTTCCCAGGCTGGCCCTGTGACACCGAGCTATGTCCCCAGCCTTGTTCCCCATTTAGAAACATTTTCACTGAGATATAATGACAGAATCAAATGCACTTGCTTGCAGTATATAATTTGATAAGCACTTTATAGTCCTCCGATCATGAACCCATCATCTTACTCCAAACTAGAGAAGAATCACCCCTCAAAGTTTTTCTTTGTCCCTTAGAGTATTTTTCATTGCTTTATCTCTCCCATAATGAAGTGACCATTAATTTCAGTCAGTATATACTAGTTTACATTTTCTAGAACATTTTATAAATCTAGCATGTAGTTTGCATAGTTTTGGTTTTCATTCATTCTGCATAATTGAAGTTTATTCACCGTATGTGTACATGATCCATTTGCTTTATTTTGTGGCAGGATTCCACCAGGCAGAATTGCATAGAATTCCATTGTGGAGAATTCCATTGTGGAGAAATGCTATCGGTTAACTTGATGATGGGCAGTTGAGTTATTTCCAGATGTTGGTAACTGCAGGTAAAACTTCCACACATATCTGTGTGCATGTCCCTGAAAGGATGTGTGATCATTTTTTCTAATAAGCACTTGTGTGTGTGTGTGTGTGTGTGTGTGTGTGTGTGATGCTGAGGTTCCAATAGGTGTGTATTTAACTTCTTATAAAAGTACCAAAGGGATTGTATCCTTTTAGCTTCTCATCAGAAAAACAAGTAATTTGTGGTCGTCCCACATTCTCACCAATACTTACTACATGAAATATATTAATTATTTATACACTATACTAATTAAGGTAGAGTGGTGTCTCATTCCATTTCCTTTGTAGCTAATAATGTAAGGAATCTTTTTTTTCATTATTATGTTTTATTTGATGAAGTATTCATGAGTTTTTATTGTTACATTTCTTTTTGATATTTGAGTGTTATTTATAAATTCCAACTCTGACCTATTCTTTATTAGATAAATGATATTTTCTCCCAATTTCTGGAAATATTTAATGCCAACTTGTCTTCTAATTTTATAATAGTATCAATAGTATCTTTTAAAATGAATCTATTTTGAATTTTGATGAGGTCAAAGTAATATGTTGCTTTTATGCATCTTGAATTCAAATAAGTTTAATCTTTAATTAAACAAGGCCACAAATCTTTTCTCCTACATTTTTGTAGAAGATTTATAGTATTATATTTTTTAGATTTCTTACTGAAATTCATCATTTAGCTTTAGTTATCTTTCATATATAGATACAGAAGTTAATGGCCGTGTGTGTGTGTGTGCATGTGTGTGTGTGTGTGTGTGTGTGTGTTATTAGGGACTTAGGACCTTGACATTGAGTTAGTTCCCAACCCATTTTTTAAATCTTGAGACAGGATTTCTCTAAGTCACGAAGTTGCACGGTCTGCTTCTAACTTGGGATCCTCCTGCCTTATCCTCCTAGATTTCTGGGATTCCAAGCATGGGTCACTGTTTGCCATGCAGATATCCAATTGTTCCAGCACCACACATTTGAAAGATTTCATTGTGTTGTCTTTGGTAATTTGGAAAAAAATTCGTTAATCATATACATGAAGAGTCAATCAATTATATTTAATTGGTTTGGGTATACATTTTTTATTTTTTGAATCTATTGTGCTTCTTCCTCCTAATTGCTGATTTTCTTTTAGTTCTATGCATTTTTAGTATTTCTTCTTTATTGACCTATTTCACCTATATCATTTTGTGTTTTTCAATTTGCTACTGGTGACTTTTGTTTTCTCAGTTTTTCCCAGTCAACTTAGAGCTAGTATCTTACTACAGTAAAAAATCTGGGAACCTTATAGACATACTATTTCATCCCCTCCTCACACACCTTGTGCTTTTATTTTCAAACAATTGACATCTACTAACCATTAATCCCTGGAGTAAAGCACTGATAATTTGACTTTAAGTATTCAGTTTTCTTTTAGAGAAACAGAAGACACAAGAAGCTAATATTTTATATTTAGCCAAATATTTCTTATTGTTACTGCCTTCTAAATCTGAGTTTCTATCTGATGCTCATTTCTCTTTAAGATGAATAACTTTTGAGCATTTCTTTCCATTCAGGCGTGCTTACAATACAGTCTTTCAACTTTAATGCATCTGTAAATGTCTTTATCTTACCCTTATTTTAATGGATTTTTCAATGGATATAGGATTCTGACTTGATTCTGTTTCTAAAGCACTTCACAGACGTCATTTCATTGTCTTCTGGGTTTTATTGTTGCTAATAATGACTTCACCATCCTTTGTGTTAGCCATTTCCTGAATATTATTTCTTTTTTTCCTTCAGATTCTTTTATGATGGTTTTCGGTTCCTAGCAGTTTGATTTTGATATGCTTAGGCATGATTTCCTATATATATTCTCAAATTCATATATATATGAATTCATATATATTCTCAAATCTTTAATCGGTAGTCTTTCACTAACCTTGTCATTAGTTCTTCAAGTATTTTCCTGATTATTTTTATTCTATCTTTAGCAACTTTAGTAACACATAAGTTTAATCTCTTGGTATTTGTCTCTGAGACTTGGTTCTTTTTGTGTGTATGCGATGTTCAGGCATGATCATTTCTATTGATAGACACCCATCTTTTCTAACCCTTTCTCTTGCACTATTTTTTAAAATGTATTTGTTTGTTACAAGGTCTCACTATGCAACTCAGACTTATAATAATCCTCCTGTTTTTCAGTCTGCCCAGGGCTGGGATTACAGGTATATGTCATTATGCCCAAACTCTGTGACCTGCTCAGCCCACCTTGGGGGTAGGGCTGGTGTGACATGTGGTGCTGGGGATAGAACTTGGGCCCCTGAGCCTGCCTAAGCTTGCCTAAGCAGGTGCTTTAGTCCATTGAGCTATCTCACTGGCTCCTCTTCTGTACTATTAAACCCACTGAGTTCTTTATCATTTCACAGAGTGTACTTATCAGTGGTAGAATTGCTATTTATTTTTCCTATTCTTTATCTATTTATATAAGATGACAAGATTTTAAATAATTCCTTGAATAAGTATTTAATAATTGCTTCTATTGCCTTTGGCTACTAATTTCAGAATGCAGGTTATTTTAAGATCTTTCTTTCCTCTTTCTTTCTTTCTTTCTTTCTTTCTTTCTTTCTTTCTTTCTTTCTTTCTTTCTTTCTTTCTTCTTTCTTTCTCCTCTCTGTTAATAATGGAACCAGGGCCTCACATACTTGTAGTCTTAATTTCTTTCTTGCTGATGGGTTTCATTTTTCTGCTTCTTTCAATACCTAGCAATGGGGGGCCAGGGAGATAGCTCAGTAGAATAAGCACTTGCCTGGAAGACTCAAGGGCCTGAGTTCTATCCCAGGTTATATATATATATATATATATATATATATATATATATATATATATATATATATATATATATATATATATATGGCAATGTTTTGATTAATATACATTAGGAATGATAAATTGTTTGGACTTTGAATTATGCTTCTTGTCTCTAAATGATATTTAATGAACTTTTATTAGAAGAAGTTAAGAAAACATGCTAGAGTAGACTTATCTTTGCATAGAATTTAGAAGGCTATCATTTCAGAGTGGCTGCTGCCATAAAAATTTTATAAATAACTCAATAGTAACTGCTATTGCCTATACACTTGTAACCTTGATAAAGATAAAAAGTTGGAAAATCTCAGGCTGGATGAAGGTACGAGTGTGGCTTCCAGAGATGAGACAATGCTTAATATACAGAAAAATCTATAGTGGAAGTGAGCAGGGCATGGCGGTGCATATCCGGGGAGCTGAGTCAAGTAGCTCATCAGGAGTTCAGAACCAACCTGGAGTTCAAAGCCAGCCTAAAGGACAAAGTGAGGCCCTGTCTAAGTAAACAAACAAACAAACAAACAAACATAGAATGTGGTAGAAGTTGTGAAACTTGATCTGTAGCCTCTGTTGATCTAATTTCTTTGGGTAAAGCAACCACCTTTTCTAAGTCCTATTCCATAACAGTCAGATGGATTTTTTTTTTTAATTTGTTGCCTTTATTTTTCATATACTTTTTTTTTCAAATTATAGAACAGATTCAATAATTAATACATTGCATATTGTTTTCTTAGTGGTTATTTGTTGTACAAGGTGCTGTCAGTTGAATTTAATTATACTTTTATACAACTTACCTCAATTATGAAAAATTCAAATAAAGCAGGAAATGTAGGACATTCAAGTAGAAATTCTGAATTTATATGAAGAAAACCTTTTCTTCTTCTTCTTCTTCTGCAGAATTCATCATGCTTGCCATTTTCCCATTAACCTCAGGTAATAATCATTATTGTATGAATTATTAAAGGACTAATAGTAGTTTATCCAGCAGATTTCTCAGAAAATACACATGGATATTGAGTTTACTCATTTGAACCTTCTTCTCTGTCACTGTTTACTTTTGGAGCAAATTTATTTTTGGAGATGTGAAACAGCTTTTAAACATAGTTTTGCACAAAAGTCATGCTGATGTCCTACACAAGGAGATGTTTTGAAAAAATCAAGTATTGCCTGGGCTGTACTCAGCAAACAGTGGAAAGGGGAATGGCCAGCCAGGCATATGCTTGATGCCTATTGATCTGACAACTGATTTTTCCCATTTCCCCCTTTGTAGAATAGCTTGAGTAGATGCCTTTGTCTTAAATATGTTCATGTAACATTGAAAAGCAAGTGACTAATTCCTTGGTTTACTGATTTGCTGTGATGATGAGCAAAAGAATTCCTACTTGAGTATCTGTTACTTCATCTTGCTAATAAGACATTTGATTTGTTGAACTTCAGACAGGGTTTATGCATCTCGTTTATCTTTGTTGCTACCAATTTTATAGAAAAGGAAGGAAATTTACAGAAAAACAATACAGAATCAGTTACCACTGATTCTGTAAAATATAGAAAACAATATTTATTTTAAAAATAAAGGAGACTGTTATTATGACTTAAACCCAATGGCTGTATGTAAAAAGGTACTGGATCAGGAGGGTGCTGCACTCATCAGTGGACTCACTGAGTGGCAAACCATGCTGTGAGAAAGTGGGCCTGCTTGGCCTGCATCCCCGGCGTGTGACCTGGAGGTGCACATTCTTGTTTCCAAGTCCTTGCTTCTCTATCTGCTTCCTGGCTACATGGTTTGGGCACCTTCTCCTCCACCAGGTCCCTCTGCCAGCCCATTGCTGACGCTGAGCTAGACAGCTACAGACTGAAACCAAGAACCAACATAAACCAGACCCTTAGAATTTGTGAAAGTTGGGTATTTTATCCAAGTGACAAGAAAGTAAGATAATATTCTCATTCAGAATACACACTGATGAACTAGTTTAGCAAAATATCTTGAACGTTATAGGCTCCAAGTATTTGACAAATAAAATACATTCAGTTCATTTTGATTGTAAAAGAATATTTAAGATAAATATTATTTAACATAGCAAAAAATATTTCACAGACCTACCCAGTGTCAAGACAGTAAAATTCATGTTATGAGATGTGTCACATTTTTGCAAATGATGAGAATTTACTGCATTGTGCTGATCATCAGGTACACCACAATGAAGTTTGATAGTGTGAAGGCAAGGTATGCCTGAACTCCTATTCAGATTTCATTACGAAACCATCCATTTTCACAAGTTGTTAAGATCAAGGGCTTCAATTTTGGGACTGAGGAAAGGCTGGAGTAGAAGGCACTATTTTCTCCACGTCTTCACTGTTTTCTCCAGTTTAGAAGGAGCTACATGAGGCTTGGGACCACCTCAGTGCTGCCTGTGAGTCTTGTAACCAAGAGCAAGACAAGTGGGAGTGGACATCATTTCCAAGTGTTTCAAGTACAGCCAGGCCACATACTGCCAAGAACTGAGAGTGGTGCAGCAGATCAGCAGAGAAACACCACTCTTAGGAGACATTGTCAGCTGTGGCAGTGGGTAGGTAGGTATTACATGCAAAGGTCCTAGAAGGTGAACTTCAGCAAGAATTTATAGGAGAGGGAGAGGTGTACATTTATTCCTGAAGGAATATGAGGCGAAACTCAGTCTGTGGCCTCCAGAAATGACTAAAAGATGATGAAATACCTAGGGGTATGGGCCTGGGGAGTGAAGAATGAGAATCTGCAGTCCTGCAAGTGTGGCTATGAGCCACAAAAAATTGATTATTAATATTAATGTGACCTCATTTTACCCAGAGACTGCTGAAGCAGAGAAATTCAGGCTATTATACCGTATTTCCTTTCAAAGCATTTCCAACTCTTTCTCTCTTCTTACTTGAACCTTATGATCAGAGTTATCCTTAGATAAGTGGATACAAGGCCAGATCTCTCTGTGTTAATTCCTTTGTCCTCATTGTTCTGAAGAGAAAGCAGGTTAAGGTGAATATCAACAGGGCCCTTGAAAAAATGTAAGTCTCGGCAGGGCTGTTATGGAAGAGGAGGATCATTCCTTTCTCCTATATTTTTCTCGACTGCATGTTGCCAAGGAAAAGAGAGAAGAGTTTTATATGTGTAAGCAACAAAAAGCTCAACTTGAGGTTCATAGTTATCGAGTGGGATGGGGACCCAGGCAAAGGATCCCAAGAAGTTTTATTTTTCTGAAGATATGAGGATTTTTCCACTATTAAAGCACTAGCTCTATGGTATGTATTGAATTGCTTCCCCAGAATTCATGTTGAAACTACAAACCTTAGTACTTAGATGTAACTGTATGTATTTATTTATTTTGTTTTTATTTTGTTGAAGAACAAATAGCATTGAGACAGTTTCAAGACAAATTCACAAGACAGATTTGATAAATTAATGCATTGCAAAATGTTTTCATAATGTTTTGGTATCGTACAGGGTCATACATGATATTATACTTACATACATTATTATAGCAGATGTCTCTAATCAGTGAATTAAGAGAGTGTAGCTGTTTACTTATCTTATTTTATATACCTGAATTATATTACAGATTCAATAATTAATACTTTCTACCTTGTTATTTTCCTAGTGGTTGTCCATAGTACTAGAAGCCAACATAATATCTTGTCCAACCACTATTAGTGCAAATCTTGCTTCTCATAGAATTATGCAGAAGCACAGCATATTTACCCTAACTGTGCTGTTTATACACACACATCTTGATTCTTCCTTTCTATACCTCTTTTTTTATCTAGACCTGTCAAAGATGAGCACTCCATTGTCACTCAACCAATTTAGGTGCCTGAACTCAGCGACACAATCAAACACAGTCCAGCATTCCACAATAATAGTGAGTTAGTTATCTGAAGAAGTAGCCATTTACAGCTCAACTTATTATTATAGCCCCACATTATATACCTCATTTTTATACTTTTCTGCTGGATGTTTAAGACTGAGATAGATCAAAACATATACCAAAAGGTGTAGCTTTTGTTTCTGATGAGATCAGTGAAGTCCCCTTAGGGTTTATCTTGTAATCCTGTACCTTACTCTGTAGATCCTTTGTCTGTGTCATCCATGTGGATGAGTCACAGCCAATGCTTGACCAGTTTGCTCTCTATGAGAGCCTGAGAGAAAGTTCTCTCTCCATGTGACTCTCCCCAGACACACTATACATCATCAATCTGTTTCCTCTGTGGCTCCATAATCTCCTTGTTCAGAAAATTTGGAGCTCAACTGAGTTTCATGATGTTACAGCACAGATTCACCTACGTCCTGAGTCTTCGCTAACCTTGAAAGGCTATAGCCAAAATGTTGGTTGATTTTGCAGCTCTTCTATTTCTCCAATTTTGATCTGTGAACTTAGGTTGTTAACCATCCAGAAGAAAAGCTGATTAGTATCCTGCAACATATGCAGTTCAGTTTGCCCTAATTTTCTAGCTAAATTGTTTTTAGTTGATGTTGTACATTTCTCTTTGTATTTCTTCTTTTGACTTATACTAGGGAGACTATATGATATTTGCACATGTGGGTCTGGTTTATTTCACTTATGAATATATGTTCAAGTGGCATCCACTTCACTATAAATGCTTCAAGTTTATCATTCTTAATAGCTGAGTAATACTCCTTTATATAGAAATATCACATCGTTTTCAACCATTCCTCATGTGACAGACATCTTGGTAGTTGCCAAGATTTTGCTATCACACATTGTGCTGCTATAAACATAGGTATACATATATCACTATGATATAATGTTTTCAGTTCCTCTGGGAAAATTCCCAGTAGGGGGATAGCTGGCTTGAATGGGATTTCCAGTCCTACTCTTTTGAGGGGTCTCCATACTGACCTCCACAATGGTTGTACCAGTCTATATTCCCACCAGCAGTGGAGAAATGTTGCCTTTTACCCACAACCTCTCCAATATTGTTGGTTGATTTCCTTGTGGTTGATAGCCATTCTTTCTGGAATGAGATGGTATCTCAGTATTGCTTTTATTTGCATTTCATGGAAGGCTAGCGATTTGGAGTTTTTTTTCATGTATTTCTTCGCTTCTTTAATTTCATCCTCTGAGAAGTGTGTATTCATCTCAAATCCTCATTTCTGAATTGGGTCTTTAATTTTGAGGGCCCTGTTGTATCTTTGTTCTTTATATATTCTAGACAGCAGAACTTTGTCTGATTGCTTATTAGTTAGGATCTTTTCAAAATTTGTGGGTTGTCTTTTTACTTTGTTGACAATTTCTTTTGACGTGCAGAAACTCCTCAAGAAGAATTGATTCTTTCAAGTTTTTCCCATGTGAATATATGTATGTTCATGAACTGTTTACCTCCCCCTATGTCTTCAAGAGTTCCTCCTACTTTCTCTTCCAGGAGATTGAGTGTTTCTGTTTCAATGTTTAGATCTTTAGTCCATTTTGACTTATCTTAGTGCATGCTGATAGATCTGGGTCAAGTTTTAGTTTTCAGCATATAGAAAGCCAGGTTTTCCAGCACCATGTTAAAGAGGCTATCTTTCTTCCGGTAAGCTTGTTTGGTCCCTTTGTCAAAGATCAGATGGCTGATTGTGTTCGTAGATGCCTCTGCATCTTCTATTCCATCGATCTTCAGGTCTATTTCATTGCCAATACCATGTTGATTTTATCACAGTGGCTTTGTAGTATAATTTCAAGTCAGGAATTGTGATGCCTCCTGCCTTGTCTTTATTGGCCAAGATTTCCAATGCTCTTCTCGGTCTTTTCTGGTTCCAAATAAATTTTAGGAATGATTTATCTAAGTCTGGGTGGTACGTTGGTGGCAGTTTGATAGGGACTGCATTAAATCTGTACAGCAATTTTGGGAGTATGCCATGCTCCTGGATAGGAAGAATCAACATCGTGAAGATATAACTGTATTTAAAGAGATGCTTAAATTATGCTGGGGATGCTGGCTGGCCCTGAAAAATGCAATTGACACCTTCTAATAGGGGAGGAAATAGTGGAAACAGTCCATGCTGGGTAGCTAGATGAAGGGGCAGTGAGGAGGTGGGACCTGCAAGACAACAATAGAGTGCTCGGGGGAAAGCAGCCACACAGCCACCCGGACCTGTGACATCTGGCCCCTGGAACTGTAAAACACTGTTTTTATTGTTTAAACTACCTAGTCTGTGTCACTTTAGGATAGAAGCCCTGATAAAATCATATAGTCTATGGTAAGAGAATTTTTTCTCACTTCCTGCTATGTGTGGAGCACTTAAAAAAGTTCCTAGCATGCAGTAGATATTTAAGAATTATTTTCTAAGATGGGCATTCCATTGCCATTTACATATTATAGGTGAGTGAACCCATCTCAGCCAAAACTAAACCAAAAATGGGGATACAAATGAAGGAACATTTTGCATCTGCATATACAAAATAGTTATGATAGATATATAGCTACTTTCTCTTAATTCAATGAGAGGAAAGATTTGTACTAATAGTGTTTGGCCAGGATATCATGTGTGCATCTTATCTATGAATAGCCACTACAAAGACAACAATATGTAATGTATTAACTATTGAAACTGTCCTACTAATCATTTTGAAGCTGTCTCATTGCTATTATTTTCTCAATAAAATTAATAAAGAAAGAATTATTTTCTAAATTAATAAAGATGGAATGCATTACCTCATAAGGATTTCATACCAAGGAAATAGTTGTCCCGGGACAAGGTACCTGGTTTGAGCAATTATGATGCTTGTTATTAGCTTCTTCTGTATAAAGTTCACATCGAAGAATTTTTTTTCTGGAACTTGGAATTGAACTCAGGCCCTTTCGCTTGCCAGGGAAGCACTTACTCAACTCAGCCACCTCCCGGCCCGTGACACTGAAGAATTTTGATCTTCCGTAACCTAATGTCTCCCGTCTGCAGTCATTATTGTCAGAGTTCCTTTCATGCTCTCTTGTTATCGTCTGGTGCGGCCTGTCATTTATTACCCACATGTCATGACTGCCCTGTCACTTGCCAGGCCCTTCCTGACTTTCCTCAATGTGCCCACACCTGTTCTCCAGGCCCAGATAATGTTCAGCTGCCTGGCATTGTGGGGTCTTTTCTGGCTGCCCCTCTTTGGATCTTGAATCATGGGACACTTACTGCCTACAGCATTCACTTGAGAAACAGCATCTGCTACCTTGCTTCAATGTTTACTTATTTCACCAGGCCACCTTGTACATACCTAGGCTTAACATATCACTGTTAGGATAATAAACTTTTGGTAAAGATTAGGCTTTGGTGAAGCAATCAGGGTGATGGTGATGTTGGCGGTTACCTAAAAGGAGGTTCTTCGAAACTGTCCTGAGCCACATTGGTTTTATCTCAGGACACAATGGCCTTGACTCCCTATTGCACCACACGGCCTGGAGCAGGAGATGGACCTGAAATTTTCAGTAATGGCAATTATGCCCGACAGCTGTCATATGTCAGTACTAGTGTCCCTGTCAGGTTGGGTGGACGATACAGCATCAGGAACCACATTTAGGCATCCCAAAAGAGTCCCAGAACCGCTTCCCTATTGGTAAAGTTTCTGAAAGTGCTTGAAATGGACTTCTGCCTGTCACAACACCAAAAGAAAATTTATAAAGTACAATTTGCAAGCTATTAGGCTGATAATTGCTTATGGAAGTGCTAGAGCATGGCATCTTTTCAGATGTGACTACCTGAGACATCAGCTGCAGTACACCCAGGGAGTGACTGAAATAAATTAGAAGATGGGGAAGATTCAGAAATGCATCAAGCTCAGACAAGCCAGGGGAAGTGAGTCACATAAATACATTAACACACGCACGGTGACGGATGAGGCAGATGACATTTTATGCTCCTTTAAACTGACTGACGGAGATCAGACAAATTAGAAATAGCTGTGGACAAGTTCAAGAACGTCTCTCCAGCGTGTACTGCAGAGGAATCTTAAGAAGCAGAGATGTGAAGCACTGGAAATGGAAGATGGAAAACAGGAAGATGGAAAGAATATTACAAGAGTTTTGCTCCTGTGTTGAGCTATTACAAACATCAAGAAAATAATTTTAAATATGTCACTTAAATGTCATATATTAGAGGGTCTCAAAACATTAAAATTGTAATATTATAAATTTGAGATCATTTGACCTTTTGATAAAAAATGATAGTATAGAATCTTATGGTTAATTATTTTCATTCTTTGTCTTTGCCATAGAATGTGAAAACCTGAGTTAACCATACTTTAGAGAACATAGGTACTTCATGAGCTGTATCTCCAGTCTGTCTTTTATTGTAGCTAAAGATTATTAAATTTCAATATTCCCAGGAAAAGACAGTACATTTTATTTATTTTATTTTAGATTTTATCTCATAGAAGGGTCCTATTCTAAATTAACCTTTCATAGTTATTGACAAAATTCGTCACTTGTCTTTATTTCCCTTCACATAGACATTGCTAAGTGTTTACTTTCAATGTATGTTTGCTTTACCTTATCTTGGAAGTTTGCAAAACTGAAGGTTGAAATGGGGTGGCAAATGAGGAAAGGAAGAGACTTCAGATCTGTGACTAGCAGCAGTTTACATCTTAAGGTGCATTAATCTGGTGGATATTAATGCAAAAATAAGATAACATAAATAGAGAAGAAAAATGTAAAGGGCAAAGCTCACTGGCATTTCCTACTACTTGAGCTGCAATTTCACAACTTCTATTTCATAATTTCTCATCCCCCTCCCTCCTCTTCTTCCTCCTCCTCCTTCTCCTCATTCCTCTTCTTTGTCTTTCTGAGACAGGGTCTCACTGTACAATTCAGGCTGGATTTGAGCTCACTTTGTACTCCAGGCTGGTCTTGAACTTCTAATAATCCTCCTGCTCCTGCCTTCCACATACTGGGATTGCAGGCTTGCACCACAATGCCTGGCTGGCTGCTAAATTCCCAAAGAATAACAAACTTCACCCCATAGACTCTCAATGCAGCAGAGTCATCAGCTAATGAGCACACAGTTATGTACATAGTTCAACAGTAACGTAATGGCGGGAAAGTGAATTTCAATGTCAAAACTGGACAAAGTAGAATCACAAATCATCTTTAGACAGTAGCTTATGTGAAAACATAGAGTCACCACATAAAACAAACAGAAACAATTTTTTCTCCTCTGAACTCAGCACCACCACTATCTACCACCCTAAGTTCATTTCTCCCACCCGACTGCCACACAAAGGGCCACCGGAAAGCGCATCCAGTTGTGCCTTTGCTCTTGCTGTGCTCCTTGTTCACACATCATCCATTTGGCACTTTATGCACAGAACTTCATGTTTCCCACTGTATAATGTGACAGTGGGAATTTTATCTCAGTTCTACCATGAGCTTCTTAAGGGTTTTTGGTTCTGTGTTCTGCAATTTGCTTGCTGACTTGCATTGATTAGATGAAGAAATAATTTTTAATGACCTGCCATTTGAGTATAATTTTTACTTTCAATTAACTTTTTTTATGAAAACATTAAGCTAAAGAAATCTTATTTAGATGTTATATTCAGGAAATAGTTCATTAAACATTTACTTTATAAATCTAAAGAAACTTTATACAAGAAGTGAATTTTTGGTGTATTTTAATGCAAATGTCATGACATTATGTTTTGATTTTGTTTATGAAAACTGTAAATGAGTAGAACACACACTGTGCCCTGTTACTACCTGTGCAGAAAGAACAGAGAGCATCGTGGACTGAATGGACTGTTCAATACATCCAAATATGAGAGGTGGCATAACAAGCCTGGCTACTGAGAGCGTTTAGAGATCTGAGGAGCAGCACATTAGTTGTATGGGTTGGGGAGTGAACTGTGGATTGTTTTGCATGTAGTTTGCCATTGTTGCCCCCAAAAAGTAGTGGCAGGCAAGCAACAAATCATGGCAGGCATGGATGGCCTATTAAGCAGCAAATCCACCACAACATGCAGTAGAGGGAGACTGGGTTAGATTCATATCTTATTAAGACCCCACTATCTGTGCTGAACAATTTGGGCTCAGTTTTGTATTTGAGGTATATGACTATGACAGTGTTAATCATGAAGCTATTTAGGTTGATGTCCATCCTTCTAGGCTATAAGGCCTTGTAACTCATCGTATATGCTGGGAAGACATACTATGTATGTCTAGTGCTGTGTGAGGAAAAGGGGAAGTTTTCTTAAGTCATCTAATGGAATTGACTAATTACTAAACATCAAGTTGATGCTTTCTCCATCACTGTTGAGTCACAAAGAATCGATCTGCTTAGGTGGAAGATCTTCCAGAACTACAAAAGAAACTAGAATGTTGTCACCTGTAATCCATATTTGGAAGGTGGAAAGAAAGTGGATTATAAGACATGTAAATGAACAGTAACAAGTGATTTTTCCTTCTTATACTTATTAGCAAAACAAATAAAATTCTTCATTATCTTAATAAAAATTCATTTTAAATTGTCTAAATGCTTTGCCATTGCTGAGGAGGGTAGGAAAAGTATAGAAGAAAATTAAGATATTGACTAACACAGGATGATGTGACAACTGGATTGGAAATAAATCAATTAAAGCTTCACAATTATCTAGCCAGTGGCACCTATCCTAAGCCACCTCAGTGCTCCTGATGTCAAAGTGAAAGGTTGGGAGAAAGAGTTCAATCATTTTCAATGAGAATTTTCTTTCTTTTATTCAAAATATATGATGTCACTCAGTGATGCTAATTAATTTAAAATATATGAAAAATGAGGGAAAAGTACAAGAAACTGGAGATCCTGTAAGCCTGATTCACTGACATATGAACTAGAATCTGGACCCAATAAACCTGCAGAGTACAGATGTGCCTTTGCTCAGATGCCACTGAAAATTCAGAGCTTCGCTAGCTGGAGAGGTCATTAGGTACTCCTTTTTCTGAACTTCTCTGTTAACTGAGTAGCAGATGACTCCCGTACTACAGAGGTAGGATGTCTGCCCGTTGGCAACAGAAGCGATAGCTTACCTACTGACCACTAGGACTAGTAATTGCTTCCAGAGAATTCTGCCTATTGCCAGGAAGTTGAAAGATAAGAACATCATTACTCATCAATGACTTGTGTTCAAAGATGAAAGCAAGCCCACTATCTAGACAGTGTTTTAGATGCAAGAGGAAGCTCTAAACCTAGAAGTGATTCACTGTGTAGAACACAATGTGGATATCAAAGCCAACAAAAACTCAGCTTTCTAAGTTAGGGCCCAGTTTGGCCTCACAGTCCTGCTTGCTAGATGTGCAGTATTGCACAATGTGTACTGCCTAATGCCAACTGATATGTCACACATGAGGGCGACATCTGTATCTTCTAAGATAGGACAGGGACTAGGATAGTTGAGGATTTAAGCATCTTATTTTCTATATTTCTTTTTTTTTTCTTTTTTTTGTCTTTTTTGAGACAGGGTCTCACTGTGCAGTTCAGGCTGGCCTTAAGCTCACTTTGTAGCTCAGGCTGGTCTCGAACTCACAACAATCCTCCTGCCTCAGCCTCCCTAGTGCTGGGATTACAGGCATGCACCACCACGCCCGGCTCTTTTCTATATTTCTTAACTGACTCAAATATAACAAATATAAAACTACCTGGAATTCACTCATTGCTCATTCATTTACTTCATTCATGCACACTGCTGAATTTAACAATTTCTAGTGGCAAGCTAACAAAATACTGTAAATAGAAGAGCCAACAGCTTCTGTTATCCTGGCCATCCTCCCTTGCTCTACCTGCTCACACTTTGATCTTTGCCATCACTTCCATGCAACATCTAAAGATTTACTGTTGAGTGGAAATTCCTTTCATTGGTTTCAGCCTACATCTCTTATTTTTATTCTTTTTGGCGGAACTGGGGATTGAACTCAAGCCCTTGCACTTGCCAGGGAAGCACTTATTCCACTGAGCCATCTCCCCAGCCCCAGTCTGCATCTCTTAACAACCTTGCTTTTTCTGTCTGTGCTTTACCTTACTTCCTGGGAAGTTCATTCTTCAGTAGCAGGCAGACACATCTCATGAGTGGTGAAAGACAAAAGAGATTGCTCCCTCCACCAATGAAGTAGAAACATAAACGTTGAGTTTTCTTAAAAAGTGTCACAGAGTAAAAAACTTAGATTCTGTACTTCATCTGACACTTGATGGTATCCTCAACACAGTCTCAGAAATTATTAAAACCCCATAGAACAACAACATTATAGCTAATAACAGTCCATCTTGCGCCAATGGTGACTGAAAATCATTTGTATGAAGAATTTTCCAAGAGGGTACTGTGGTGGTTAACACATTGTGGTAACTTGGAAGTTAAAAGCTTAACTGAATAGACTCAAGAATTCCACACCCTAGAGTGTGGAGGTCCTGCCAGGGGGCACCGAAGCAGCACCTTAGAGTGACTCATCACTTAAAGGGTATTAAAGGGACTGCAGTGAGCTCCAGACCTTGGACTGAAACATTCCATCTCCAGTGAGCAGATGCCTCTCCACATTTCCCCATCTGACTCTGTGGCTGACCATCCTAAGCTAATTCTGTAATTTCTTATACATTTGTACATCTTGTGTTAGATCTGCTCTTCTACTAAAACCTTCACTGATACAGACACATATCATTCTCAGAATCTTCTTGCATGTTCTGAGAAAATTGAAACTGACAGACATATATATCTGAAGCATTCCTAAGACATAGGTGTGTGCAAGCCAGTTACCTTGGAAATAAAGTTCTCCATCTCTCCCCCTCTTCCCTTCTCTCTCCCCTTCTCTGTGTGTTCTTGTGTCTGTTTCTTTCTTCTTCTCTTTCATTCTCATTCTTTTTTCTCCCTCTTTTGTGGTTAGTATATAGTAGCTGTATAAGTTTTCATAGAAATAACCAGTCCCATAAATAATTATCTGCAGAAATTCATGTCTGGATACTTTTCTGCCCTCTCCATACAGCTTCATAAAGCTGCTGGGGGCGGGGGAGGCTTTCAACACCCTTGCTTTACTGCATCTTACATTGATAAGTGATGACAAATAGGATAAAAAATTTCCCAAATGTTTCAACAGAAAAACTCAAATAAGAATTTGTGTTGGCTTCACTATTTTGGATTTCAGGAATGTGACATGAGCCTCTCCTGCAGACTTCTCATTTAAAGTGTGTTTTGTTAACTCTTAACACCATTGTCTCCTTGCTGTCTTTTTCTATTTGACTGTGCACATTCTACTGGAATTCAAACTGTTTGTCAAATGTGATAAAGGGCGGAAAGACACAGCATGAAAAGTTAGCCTTCTATTCTTTCACTGTGTTTTTTTTTCCCCTGATTGTAATTTTTCTAATGTTAATGCAACTGTGCATTTGACTCACAGATTCCAAAAACGCTTCACAAAAGGCAACTGCACCACCTGCACTTCGTGCTTTGTGGTTCCAGTAATCTGTGTTTTATAGAGTAGAGTTCACTGCAATTTTTGAAAAAAAATAATGGCCACCGTATTTCTTAGTGGAGAACCTCCTATTTTCCTTTTATGACCTCTGCTGCTAGAGTGAGGGAGCCCCCAGTGACCGTGGACCTTGATCAAGCCACCTCTGAGCCATGGGTCCATGTCATATAGCATCTCTTATGCTGTGTCCCTTAGTGATTTCTACTTCTGGCGTTTCTCTCTCAGGCATTGTCATCAGCTACCTTCATCCTTTATATTCTTTTCTCTTTTTTTAAAAAAAATGTCGAAATACATCGATCCTCCAGAAATCTAAGGACAAAGCTGAAATGTCCAAGGCTCCAAGCCCTCCCTGTCTATGACAGACACCCTATTTGGCCTTGTGCAGGTCATTTTGGTTCTCTCCACTTCTGCTTTCCCATCTGTTAAAATGTGGATAATAATATTTGCCTCACTGGGGTGTATTTATGCTTAATTACTGTAATTGCTTGTAAACAATTTGCTATCCTGGGATAAAACATATGACTGTGGAACAAAAATTAGAGGAGACAATTTAATACCTTTGTATGTATTTATCTTTGAAATTTATTTCATGATTTCCTTTTCCTGAATTTATTCTTTCTTTTCCTTCCTTCCTTCCTTCTTTTTTCCTTCCTTCCTTTTTTCCTTCCTTTCTTCTTTCCTTCCTTCATTCCTTTCCTCCTTCCTTCTTTTCCTCCTTCCTCCTTTCCCTCTTTCTTTCTTTCTTTCTTTGCCTTTCTTTCTATGCTTTCTACATTAAGCACTGAACCATTTCAAGACAAGAGAACAGAAAAAACTACCATGTGCTGGAAGTCAAGTGTCCTCTCGAACTCTAGCCTAAATTGTTAGTTTTTGGACTTTACTGGGCAGCAGACATTCATTTAAAAAAAGAATATAAAAATATCTGCTCAATTTATCCTTACAGAGGTATAAAAATTTAATATGGAATATGACATTAGCAATCGAAGGAACTATATATAATGAATACTTCTACTCAGTCATTTTATGAAAGAGCCATCCTTTGACTAATATAATAATTAGAAATGAAGATACTGAATAAATATACAGAAGGAGGATAGATAATGTTACTTTTTGAAAAAACTATTTTCTCTGAAGGTGTAGTAATGGGGCTGGGGAGATGGCTCAGTAGAATAAGGACTTCTTTGACAAGTGCAAGAGCCTGAGTTCAATCTCTGGCTCTGAAAAGCTAAATAAATAAATAAAATAAAGTTGTAGTAACTCCTGACCTATAAGGGCTCCTTGAGGTTAGCTGCCATTCTTTTTTGGTCAACTAGAAGACTACATGTGTGCCACCATAATCAATAGTCACAGCAGACGATATTATTTCTATTAATATCTCTCATCCACTTAGGATTAATCTTTTGATGTTGTGAGAACAACATGAAAACAACAACATACCTAATGTTAAAAGATACTAGGATAACCTCCTTCTAGATCTCTAACATCGTCTCTTGAATATTGGGAATCTCTTCCATTAGAAGTTTTCTCTCTGTCTCCACACAAAAGGAAATAAATTGTTCAAAGAAATTTTTGTTTACTTTTGGCCCCATAATTTGAAGTAGTGTTGACATTCTGGTACATGCAAAGAGCCACTTTGAAGCTCTGAAGAAGGCCGTGGTAATGGGGTTCTCAAATAGGAGATGGGCATGGGAATCATGTAAGGATAGGATGGAAAGAAATATGTTGGAATACGTGAAATGCATTAAAGTATGAAAGAATAGACAGAAAATTCCTGCAGGAAAAGTTGAGCTCTGAAGCTAGGTGCAAAGGCATAGGGAGGTTAAAGCAGAAGGATCATGTTTTAACCCAACCAGGGCAACTTAGAGACTTAGTGAAAATCTATCTCATAAGGAATAATGAATGAATAAATGAATGGAAATACAGTTCAGTGAAAAGGTCCTGATTTAAATTCCAGTAGAGTGAAATAGAACAAAACATGTGTGAATCGAAATCTGCGTTCATAGTGTTAGCCATGTCTCATAATGTTACGTGGCAAGCATGTGCTTAGTCTCTTGATGCTTCATTTCCCTTTCTAGAGCCACTAGGGTTTAATTGTGTCAGAGAAAGGTAAAGATTACCTCTTCTAACTAAAGGATCTTTGTAGGGACTCTTCAGCTCAGAGATTGTGGATGAAAATCCTATGGCCCTATAATCTTACTTCTCAATTCTCAGAGGCGAAGGAGTAAAATTATAGGCCTGCCCTGTCGCACCGGACCCACTTCCTGTCTTTAAGTCTGTATTGCAGTGGTGCTCAGTTAGACAGTTGCTGCTGCCTGGAGAACATTTCTCCAGCAGTCACTTGAGCCTACACAAATGGAGGACTCCATCTGTATCCAGCAAGGGGCTGTGAGGTGTTGGGGACCATGGAAGAAGGTAGCACCTACAGGGATAGCTCACTTATGAATGCAAAAGTTGTTCCAAAGTGGCCTCAGGGTTTATTTCTCCACTGTGGCTGGAGTGAACAGGACGACGACAGGATGAGCACAGCCCATATGAGACACATGAAAGGTGGTAGGAGAGAGTAGAGCAAATCTGGGGGAGTCAGTTCTTTCCGCTCTACATTATGTGTTTTTTTTGTATGACTGCAAGCCACTGAGTAGGTGCAGACAAAGCCATGAATTGATTCCTCAGTCCTCTTCATGGTTTTGCATACTTGTCCCCAAAACCATTATCTAAAACACTGCCTGCAATTAATCTTCACAGCAGCATGTAATCAGCCAAGGGTTACAAAACTAGGGTTTCAAGTCATCCTGGGTGCTGAGGCTTAAAACATATGATGGGGAAGAGTGAGTGAAGAGTCAGCTGAATAGCCAAGCGGCCTTGGGCAAAGCGGATTGTTATGTGCGATGAGTTGGGGCAGGAACACAGGAGGATGTAGGAGATGAGTCAGTGTATTTCTTTATAATGTATTTGTCTGTGAGGCGAGGGAAGGAGGAGGGGGACAGGAAGGTGAAAGTGTCCAGATGCTGGAGTGCAGCAAAGCATTCTGGCTGTTAGTTCCAGTAGGTCATTACTGCATTAATTTGGTGTTTAATTAAATGCCTGTGCAACAGACCATTTATTTGTTATCTAATATTAGCTTTAGTTCTTATCAATTAAATGCTAGCTGAGGGCTTGATTCACTTACATTTTATGTCCCCTTATACTCTATTCAGAAACAACAACGAAATCCAACAAGGCCTTACTGTGACTGCAAAGACTTATTCACCAAGTTTTTAGTGTGAGGAATACGACATGCTGGTGCTGTTAGGTGAGAGTAAGGGAAATAAAAGAAGATGCCATTTCATTTTAAGAAAGCAATTACCCAAATACATGGGCCACGGCCTCTCTCTCTCTCTCTCTCTCTCTCTCTCTCTCTCTCTCTCTCTCTCTCTCTCTCTCTCTCTCTCTTCCTGCTGTTTCTCTATTGAAAGGAGATGTCAGGGGAATAGGCAAAGGGGACCCAGTGCCATCCAGCATCGCTATGCTTCCTCCACCACCCCACGCAGTCTTCCTCTGCTGAAGGCAAAGGCTGCCCACTTCCCCTACTAACTTCCCTCATAACTTGCTCAGTCCCTTGTGTATAGCTGAGCTTTTAGTGAGACTCATAGCACCACCATGAAATGCACGCACACCAGAGGGTTTGTACTTGCTGTCAAGTCAATCAAGGTGCACTTCAGTTGAATGATTATTTTGGGCATAGGATAGCATAAAAGCCAGAAAAGGTGAGAAAGAACTGCTACAGGCAAGTGAAACTGTTGGGAATGGGAGTGTGGCCAGGGCCGTACTGGCTGCCAGTCATGTGCATCACTGTCAATATTCTTTTCATATCTATTGCCACATATTATTGTACTATCAGCTTCTTAATTTTTCTGTAGACCTATTCACTCTTTCTAACTCAGAAGTTTATTTTTTTAAAGAAAATATGAAAAAATTACTCTCTCAAATACATGACTGACAGGGTTTTCCATCAGAGGCAGTGAGAGTGAAAATAAATACAATGTAACTATGAACTCCTAGAAGTGCAGTATTCCCTGCCTGTCAAAGGCTCTGAGCTTCACATGTGCAGTTTCCTTAGAGAGGGAGAGAAAGCAAGAGGGAGAGCAAGAGCATGAGAGAGAGAGAGAGAGAGAGACAGAGACAGAGACAGAGAGGCATTAGAGAGATGTTAAGGATGTACCATTCCCAATTGAGAATATACCCTTAGTGTCCGCAAAAGGAGCAAAAGAGAATCAAAAAGGGAATAGCTTTTGATGTGATTCCACCTTATTTGCCAAACTGGTGCATCACATAGGGATAGCTGCAGCATTTCACACTTGAGGAAATACTGCTCTGAGTCACCCACATTTAGTTTTGAGATCAGCAGAGATCCTGAGGAAGACTCATGGATGACTTAGAATGGAAGCAGCTGTTGGAAAGGGTGTGCATTACCCCTTGGGCATCTAGAGCTCTTTCTACCTCAGAAAGAGCACAACCAGAAGGATTATTTCTGTGGCAGGCTCAGTTACATCTTTTACAATTAGTGGTAGCTTATATAATAACAGAATCAGTGAATTTTGAAGGAAAATTGCTAGAAATGTAAGAAAGAAGTCCATTACTAAAGATTGAATTCCTCTACAAATCACATTAAAAGTGTAACCCACAATGTGATGGTGTGAGAAAGGGGCACTTGGGGGGAGTCATCTGATCTTGATAGAGAAGTACTCATGAGCAGTGTTCATGACCTTAGACAACATACCCCCAGGGGCTCCTTCTTCTAGTCTGCTGGCTGAGAATGCAGAGATAGACAGCCATGCTTTGGGCACTCACAAAACCCAGATTTAGGAAGTCCTTTCATCTTGGAATTTTTGTCCTCCAGAACTTAAAAATAACTTTCTGCTTCTTATAAGTTGTGGAGTTGGGAGATGGAGATATAGTTCAGTTGCATTAGCATCTCCCTGCATGTGAACATCCTGAGTTTGATCCCTAGCACCACACAAAAGAAAAGTTATGGAGTCCATATAGCCAGCTGGGTGGACTAAGGCATGTGAAAGTATGAGCAGGTGGCAGGGGGCAGAGTGCCACATGGTAGACCCTGTGACTGGCTTAGCCCCTCTCTGCTTGCAGAATTAACTTCTCAAGGGTCAAAGAATACGGATTCCTAATAGATCTCTTGTGAGTCTTAACTATGTCTCTTCCATGGCTGAAACTATTCTGTAGCACAATATCTCATCATAGAGCTGAAATGCAAATTATCTAATTGGTGGAAATTTTAAAAAGTTAAAATCAACTAGTGGTCTGACATCATGATAGGACAAAATAAGATCATGAAGCCCACCTCACATCGCATCTGCCAGACTCACTCAACCTTGACTGACTATACCAGAGAGCGCCAGACCCAGCGCAGTGTGACTGCACCCAGCTGCACAGTCTATGCCTTCCAGCCCCCAATCTCTTCCATTTTTTTTAACTTGTGTCAAGGACTTTCTGCTCAACAGCAGACTGTAACTAATGCTACCCATTAAAAATCTACCATGCTTTTAAACTTTTGTACTTCCTGCTTGCAGAAACCTGTATAGACTAAGCCCAAAGCCAGCTCTGGGTTCACGCTTTGGGAGTGATCACCTATCAACCTGAGTAAGAAAGTTGGTCATGGGCTGGGGAAATAGCCGAGCAGCATGAGTGTCTGACTAGCAAGCATGAGGTTCTGAGTTTGATCCCTGGTTCTGGGGGAAAAAAGTTGGTGGCAAGTGCTTGGCGCACAGTACTTTCCCTTCAGTTCTGCATCAGGTTCCCTAATATGAAAAAGCCTGAGTTCAGGACTAGAGAAAAGAAGTCAGAAACTAGGTCCTCACAGTCCATCTAGTTTAAATAAACACTGCTAAGAATGATTCTGTTACAGGTTAAACTAGAATACTTAAAGATAGATATCAAGAGAATATAAGCAAGTATAATCTGGGAAAATGCCCATTGCATAAATATAAAACAAACAGAAAATGTTTCCAACCATCAGGAATAGTGCTAGATCGTAGGACTAACAGGCGGCACGCAAAGTGTAGGTGCACGAAGTGACTGACAATCAGCAGCTTTCGGATATGCTTCCCCAGCGGCCAACAGACGCTTAATCCCCTGCACCCAAAGCCTACACTAGAGGTCTGGAAAGCCATGATGGAGAGTGATAGGGATGGAGAAGAGACCTGCCCTGAAAAGATTAAAAAGTTTGGGTACATGATCAAGATCGATATTTCATGATCTGAGAGTGGGATTCAACTGAATAGCAAAAATCCAAGGTATCACCAGTTGCTGGCATGGGATGCTTCTATGGAGTGGGGAAGTGATGGGAAAAAGAAGAGTCTTAAGACTTCGACTAAGCAGGAGGAGATATAGTTCAGTGGTCTAAGCGCCCCCACCCTGTCAAGCGCAAAGTCCCACGTTTGATCCTCCAGTACTACTACATGATGTGCCAGCCCTAGAACCCCAGGAACACTGTGCTGGCCACCAAAACTGGGCATTGTGGCACATGCCTGTAATCCCAGCACTGGGGAGGCTGAGACAGGAGGGTCACTATGAGTCTGAACTGCATAGTGAAACCCTGTACCAAATAAGTAAATAAATAAATAAACAATTTAAAAATTAACAGAAGGACTTAGATTGAGCAAGGCCCATATGATTCTCACACTCATGTGTTAACATTAATTTGTCTTGAGAATTAATGAGACTCTGAAATGAAGACAACTAGGCCCACAAAGGCAAAGTTCCAAAGGAGGAGAGGTGGGCAAATGGCATCTAGGGGACAAGGATATTTTTCATGGCCCAGCATAGAGAGGTTAATGCTGAAATTTAGAAGAATGTAAGCTCTGCCAGCCCAAAGCTATCAGCTTCCTCTCCTCCTCAGTGTGTGGTCCAGGCCAGCCCCAAGTGATCTGTTTTCTTTCCTTTCTCATTATCTCCAGTCTTTTTCTTCTTCTTTGCTTTCCTGATTCATTTAAAAAATTATATATTGGATCTGAATAGCAGCTCTTCATTGTTTTTTCCTACCAACTCACTGCAAATGTGCACATTTCCTCATACATCTTAGACGGAGTTCTGGGTCATTAACTCAGACTCCTTCACTCATCCTTGGGCTGCACCCCAAAGCCTGGGATGTCTAACTTCGGGGGATCCACAAAGCGTGCCTTCAAGCAAGTGCTGACAACCATAACTGTATCAGCTCTAGCACCTTCGGGGCTGCCCTGAAGACTTCATGAAATATGGATGGGAAAGTGCTCCAGAAAATTAAAGTACATCACCACCCCAGCAACGTTCCCCCTTGGATCTGGGTTAGTAGTGGAGCGGCTTCCCTTCGCTCTGCAAACTTAGGCCCAGCCCTGGGCCTGACTTCCATAGGCCCAGAGGAAGCTCTCAGCTACTCTGGAAGGGAGCGTCTTCCCCCTGGAACTTCTGACAGAGCCTCAGCTGCTCTGGTGGTAGCAGGTGGCGCTCTGATAATGTCGGCTCCAGTTGAGGTACAGCAAAACAGAACAGCTGAAGACCCAAATCAGAAAGATAATAGGAAATGAAAAATGAGGCAAAGTTATATCTTCTGTTCCCTCATAAAAGCTCCTGTGACAAATGGAATCTCAGGCATCACGTAAACTGCCTCGCTGAGCTACTGAAGGCATGAGCTATCTTGACGGTGAATATATCTCCTCTGGTTATCTGCAGGAAAGTAATAGGTAAATTGTGTGTGTGTGTGTGTGTGTGTGTGAGAGAGAGAGAGAGAGAGAGAGAGAAAGAGAGAGAGAGAGTATGAGTGGGTGCCACGTGCACATACATGAGAGAGACAGACAATCACAATTAATCACCTGATAATGTAGTTCTGATCAATTGTATGAAGAACAACAGCATTCTATACCCTCATGCTAAAATTTAAATATTTGTTTAACATATATGATCTTATCGATATAGTGCTACTAACACATGACAACATTTGCTAAGTTGGGTTTTCTCTGCAAAACATAAAATTCAGGAGCATGAATTGAATTGTAAGTGACCATACCAACACACTCTCATTGCTAGGCAGATGCTTTCATTTTTATATTTTATTTTGTATTTTAGGGAAGGTCCACAGGGTGTTCAGGTCTCAGTTCAGATCAGAGTCGTAGTGATTTTCCTGTATACAGCCTCCCAAGAGCTGGAGCTTCAGGTGTGCTGTGTGCCACTGTGCCGTCTCAATTGCTTTTTCAGCATGCTCAGGGGGCGGGGCCCACAAGGCAGATGCTTTTAATAAAAGAAGTTAATGGGTTGCTTCCTGAGTAATTATGTGAACATACACTTCATTCTCATACTTTATAATTTACACTGGGTTTGAAATTCATCTTCTCAACCCATGTGTACTAATAGAAATATGAATACATCCATGTATAGTCAAAAATATTTATTTGAAAATAAATCATGATGCAATGGTGTGTCTGTTAGTGGCTAGACAGCCAATAAGTATTTGTTAAATAAAAGAGTGAGTGTGCTTTTAGGGCAGTCTGGTACCAAAGCCAAGTCTGTGTGCCTTTGCAATATTTTCATTGAAAACAAGTCAAGAAAAAAAAATGACTACTAAGAATTTTTGAAAGAGAAATTATGAACAGAAGATCCTGACATATAAGCAGAGCTGTTTTGAGGGAAGTAGGGGAGGGAAGAAGAGGAAGCCATCCAATGACTTTGCACAGGGAGCGGGGAGGTTGCTATGAGACCTCTCCAGGCATCAACCCAGTGGGCTACTCAACCCACCAGATGGCCACTTCAGTTGCCACGTAGAAAGCTACTTCCACGGAAGCCTAAGTGACGCATCAGTTTATGTAGCATCTCTCTCTGTCTTCACAGGTACTCCCTCACCAGGGCCCCCCAAGCACCTGGAGTATGTGGTGGTTCCAATGTCCTGTGATTCATTGATACTCTTCATGATTATCTGAGTGGTGGCCTCTGAACAAAGAGCCACTGTGGGGCTAAAAACAGACTCACAGTCTGAAACAACAAATCCTTAGGATGCATAATTAGGATATCTTTGGGAAGATTTAACCCAAAAATAATATTTTTCCCATCTAGTGCCTAATTTGTCTATAATTATATATTTTCTCCCCAAATCTAAACTTATGCATTTAAAACATTTTACAAGCTCATGTGTTTCATTTTGGAAGTATGCACAAAATACATATTAAGGTTGGCATGCAAGTACCTTCTCTAAGATAATGCCATGGTGCCAATTTCTTTCTTTCTTTTTTTTTTTTTTTGTAGAAAGAAAACTTTGCACTTTCAAGGAAAATGATTAGGATCCTGATTCACAGTTGGTTCACAGACCAGTGTAAGTTTCTTTTTTTCTTTTTTTTTTAGTGTAAGTTTCTTAAACACAGTCCCTTAAGGCTCAAAAACTTCTGGATGAAGGATATGAATTTGGGAAGTACAAAATTGCCAGTCAGACCTGGCCAAATAACTCAGTGGATTTAAGTGCCTCAAGCAGGCTCAGGGATGGGAGTTTGGTCCCTGGTCCTGCTGGGCTAGTCCTGACCCCAGGGTGCACTGAGACAGCAATTGAGAGTGGGCGAGGTGGTGCACACCTGTAATCCCAGCTCTTGGGAGGCTGTAAACAGGCAAATCACTGTTGAGTCTGATCTAGAAGTGAGACCCTGAACACCCTGTAGACCCTAAAATACAAAAAAAAAAGAAAGAAAAGAAAAAGAAAGAGAAGAAAAAGAAATTGCTAGAGTCACTTAAAACTATATGACTAAGGGGAGAGGATCTAGAAAGAACTGGAGAAGAAAGGATGGAAGGACAGTAACAGGCAGCACTCAGGGAAAGAAGGAGGAGGAGCCTATGGAAAAGAATGAGAAGGCTCAGGGAGCCATAGAAGCTGTGCACAGCACTGCTGCTGTATGGACCAGTTCAGTGGGCCAAAGGGAGGGAAGTCAGATGGGAGTGGGTCATACAACAAGAACAGCGAAAGGAGCAGTGCTAGGGTGCTAGACCATCCAGTGATCAGGCTGAATAAAAGGAATAAAAGGAAATCAAGATATTGTCCTGTAGCTTGTTGGAAACTGTAAAGACATGGGAGGCTGATTTTTATGCTATTTTGTTTTATTATTTTAGTATATAAGAGACACCATGTTTATATTCAAATATGAACAACTTAGTGAGGATAAATTCCGTGGTGCAGGGCAAGAAAGGCAAAACAGAGTCAAGCCCTTGCGAGGTGTCTGATATGTAGTATGGATGAGGAGTCCTTGTAAAGAGAACAGATATTTAATCCCTTGAGTCAGAGGTGAAAGTGGGCAGAATGATATTTTTTCAGATTCATTAAAGGATTTGAAATGGTAACTTGTGGAAATTTCAGGATGATGGATCCCAATTCATTTAATGAGATGTAGGAAAAGATTATTAGCCTAAAGTTGTAAGGACAGATTAAAAATAAAAGAGATGCAAAATACCTTTTATAAGATTAGTGGATGAATATTACAAAAAAATGCTGGGAGATTATCAGGTAAGACCAGTTGTCTTTTGTAGCTTGTTATTATGATTTCATGGTTACTGGGGCTCATGGTGAAAGGCCCATGAGCACCATGAAGGGCAAAGAGCACATTGGGCCATTCCAGGGAAGCTTTCTGGTCTGAAAATGCGAAGGCAGGGAAACGACAGTTGAGACATGAGCTAGCACGTGTGCAATCTGTAGGGATTCATGAGGAAGGAAACCCAGGAGAAAGTGACAGAAAAAGGCCAAGACATGAGGAAGTTGAATAAATGGATTCATAAGTGCATTTGTTCAACAGAAGAGTACAACTTCATTGAGTGACTTACAATATTACTGCAGTGTTTTTGTCACTGTTTCCCCTAGAGCCCCAAGTCCCTGTTTCGCTGCTACTTCCTGTAGATGGTTGAAGAACATTTATGCCTCCTCCTCCTCTTCCTCTTCCTCCTCTTCCTCTTCTTCCTCTTCTTCTTCCTTCTTCTTCTTCGTCCTTCTTCTTTTTCCTTCTTCTTCCTTCTTCTTTTTCCTTCTTCTTCTTCTTTTTCCTTCTTCTTCTTCTTTTTCCTTCTTCTTCCTTCTTCTTTTTACTTCTTTTTTCTTCTTCTTCTCCTTTTTCCTTCTTCTTCCTTCTTCTTCTTTTTCCTCCTTCTTCTTCTTTTTCCTCCTTCTTCTTTTTCCTTCTTCTTCTTCTTCTTCTTCTTCTTCTTCTTCTTCTTCTTCTTCTTCTTCTTCTTCTTCTTCTTCTTCTTCTTCTTCTTCTTCTTTTCTTCCTTTTTTGTGGTATAGGGATCATAGTCAGGATCTTGCTCTTGCCAGGCGGGTGCTTATACTGCTGAACTCAGCATTTCTTAGAAGCAAAGCTGTGCAGTCTGTTTGGTGAGGCATAAGCACCACCTGAATGGGAGAAGATTGCACAAAATAAATTTTTATGGTCCTCTTCCTCCATTATCTCACAAGTGGTTGTGCATAGTTTTCTCTCAGCCAGAGGGTCAGGTTGGTGTGTAGGAGTACCCACTTATACTGGGTAGGAGGACCTTCATCTTCTCTGCTTCTTTACCTGCCCTCATTAGAAGAGTATTATAGATTATTCCAGAAATATTCTGTCAAGGTTTGCTCACATCACATTTTCTTGGTCTTTCCTTTAGTTCTCTGGCTCACAAACTATGCACTCCCCATCAGAGGGGAGCCATTGCTGCTTCACAGTTTCTGATCACTGTCTGATTATCCTGTGCTCATCTTCCATTTTCACTCATTCAAAACAAAATGCCTCACTTGTTAGATTAAATATTAGTTGGTTACATAGCAGAGGGAGACAAGGGAGATCTGGGCAAACATCGTGAATAAGGCAGAGCAGTAATCATGTACAGATTTTATTTGAGAGACTGAAGGAATTTCAGAAGTTAGGGTTACATAAGCTCTTGCCTGGCAAGTACAAGGTCCTGAGTACAATCCCCAGTACAGCAAAATAAAAAGAAAAGTTAGAGTTACTTTGCAGGTAGTGTGTAATAGAAGTCTAGTGCTAATTTGTGAGGTTTTGGTGCTTTTGAAACAGGGTCTCACTATATAGTCCACGGTGACCTCAAATTTGTGGTGATCCTCCTGCCTTAGCCTCCTGAATTTTGGGCTTTCAGGTGTGTGTTACCAGGCCCGGCCTCCTAGTTTAAGGGGATTGGCTAGGGACACATATCACAGCCCTCTGTGAGTGTAAGGGTAGCAAATCCCCCTTCATTTTACTGCATAAGCATCATGAGAGAAAGAATTATCTTACAATGTTGTTTTTTTTTTTTTTTTGGTTTTTGAGTAGGCAGTAAGAAGTATAATCGAATTTTGAACCATTTTAAAACTCTCTTTCATCCTCCCTCCCTCCTTCTTCCTTTTCTCCTTCTTCCTTCTTCTTCTCTTGTCTCTTTTGCTTCCTTTCTCTCTTTACTGATTCATGTCTCCCTCTCTTTCCTTTCTTTCTTTGCTTTTCCCCCTCTCTTTTCTTTCTTACCTTCCTTTTCCTCCCCCATGGACTCCTTTTTTTCTTTGGTTCTTTTCCACTGGCAGCCACTAAATAAGCAGCCTCTTTTGTTACCTCCGTGAGGAACAGGAATGGCCATGCTGCGTGGTCCCCAGGGCCTCAGTGTCCATTTCTCTTTCCCTGCTGACTGAAGTCTGCATTTTATCGGCTCAGCTATTCTTGGCAAAGAGGCCAATAAAATGGAGATAACAAGTCCCAAATCCCAGTCTTCAGGGATGCTTCGTCTTGTCAATGAGAAATTAAAAAATAATGGCTGGGGCCTCAGCATCACGGGCTACAGCCAACTTTAAAAAGTCCTGATTGTACCCTCTGGGCTTTTCTTCTTTATTTGCGAGGCTATTTTTTTCCCCTCGTCTTTCACAAGTCTTTGCATTTCCTTCATTAAGTTTTATGGTTGGGAAATGAAAAGAAAAAGGTAGATAGATACATGGTTCTTGACTCCAAAATTTAATCATCAAACAGTCCTCTGAGTTCATCAAATTGCAATTCGATTGCACTTCGTCAAAAGCAAATAGAGTCATTATGTCTTAGAGTTCAAAACCTTGAAGCTTCCTGAGCTGCAGTTTCTTTCCAGTGGCTTGACAGAGGGGCTTGCACCCCCTGGACACTTTTCCCACTGTGAATTTAAATATCTTCAGGGCATCAGGTCTTGGACTAAGCATTTACTACCTAACTGATTACTCTTTGGATGGATGAGTGCCATCTCCTTTCAAAATTGCCTGTACACCTCCCTATTAAGCAAGGGTTCAGAGGACACCAAAGCCCAGGGAATATCCCCCAAGCATTTTTTCCTCTTTACTGAATTGTTCAAGTTTCAGGTTTTAAACAGAACCAGTTATATTCTTTAAGGACTATAAATGAATTTTACTGACTGGACTCCAGAAGTAAGTAAAGGTAAGTGAAACAGATATTTTCTTCTTTGGGAATGGAAATTTCAGTCTTTCTTGGCATTGTTCAAAAGTTCTGTTATAAAATGCTTGTTTTTTTTCAATACCTATATTTCCAGGTTGGCAGGACTTGAACCTTTTAATTCAGTAACTAATACCTTTCTTTCTTCTCTGTTTGTGTGTTCAGGTACCAGGAACAAATGTTACAGGTGAGAGAGAAGAATGACTAAGGAGGGAAGAGTAGGTGGTATGGAGAAGTCGTAGGGACAGTGGCTGATGTGATTTCTCAAGCGTGGCTAAGGAGATGCCATCACCAGTGAGCTGTGTCATGCCACACAAAAAGGGTACACCCTACAGTGGGGCCAGAGCTCCCAGTTCTTCCAAGGGAAGCTGGCTATTTTGATTAGCATACAAACTCTTCCAATCTTCAAATAGTGATTCTTCAGGACCAGGGAGATAGTTTGTAGAATAAGTGCTTCCTTGGTAAGAGCAAGAGCCTGAGTTCAATCCCTGGTTCTGAAAAATCAATCAATCACTCAATCAATCAACCAACCAACCAACCAATCAATTGTGATTCTTCCTGGGATAATTAAGAGATATATCAATTTCAGTTAAAAAAATTATAGCTCTGGGTGGGGCTGTAGGCTTTTACTAAAGACAGAAGACCCACCCTGTGTATGAGACATAGAAGCCAATAGGATTGCTTCCTGAATGGAATTGAAATGAAATAAAGAAGGAAGGGTCACTCTGGTTTGTGCAGGGAGCTCAGGTCTTTGTCTTCAGGTTGGATGTTCTCTCCTGGCTTCTAACAGATTCTTCAGCCTCCAGTGCAGACCCCTTGGCCTCCTGATACTGACTGAAGGGCGGCTACCGTGAGTTCCAGGCCTTTGGGTGGATCCATTACACCTCCAGCTCACAGACAGCCCTCTGTCCCTTTCTGAATCTGTCTCTGTGGGCAGCAATTACAAGCCAGTCTTATCAGATCTCACAAACTTGTGTATTTTGCATGAAATCTGTCTCTCTAACAGCACAGACTGAGCTGCTTCCTTTGTAAACATCATACAGACCAAACAAAACTTGGTCTTTTGGGTGAGATGTATGGGCTATCATTGCTTGAGCTTTGATCCAGAGCAATTTTTATTTCTAAACAATCACTTTATGTCCAAGTCATTGATATTGCTATTTAAATATTTTATTTGTTTAAATTGTTCTCTAGCATTGAGAAGCTTCTGTAAAATAGAAAACGTGTGTTCTCCTTACACTTCCAAGAAAACATCTGGAGCAGGATTTTGTGACTGGACCCATAATCTTGGTGGGGAGAGACTGAAGGATAGACAGATGGTGAGAGCATGACTTGCTATAGGCCAGCACATCCTCTTCATTTGTGTACCTTGGACTCTAAAATCTTACCTGTTTCCAAGCAATGATCCTTGAAGAGACATCTCTGTGAGTATTGTTCCAACTTCCCATTTATTTTTGGCACATCAGGTTACTAAATGATGCCTTGGCTGCTATTCTGCAGGGCACTTCTTTCACAGGGCAGTTTTCTTGGCATCTTCTAGAAGCCTACTTTGTATACCCAGACTTACCTTGCCTGCCTTTTGGTAGGGCATTGCAAACTACATTTGAAAATGTTGCCTGGATGTTTCAATTTTTCATATTTTGGTGGCTGTTCCTGAAGAGCAGGTGAGGAGAGGAACAGCCACCAAAATATTCAAGCTAATAAAGTTTTAAGAGGAATTTTAGAAAACTGACATATGGGTTTGGAGATTCTGGTAACCAGAAAATAGCTACCTAAAGACCTTAATTCTCTTAAAGAGATGATAGACAAGATTTAATTCCTTTAGCAGCTTCCTCTCCCTTCATTTCTTGCATTAACCCTGAATCTCACATCCTGCTGTGTGCATTTGTATGCAATAGTGCAGAACCCAACAATACAAATGACAAATAAGAAAATATGGCTTGCTTGTGTGTGTGTGTGTGTGTGTGTGTGTGTGTGTGTGTGCTTTGAATTTTCTTTTTCTAGTTATCAGTCCCCTAGGAGCAACTACTTAAACATTAATAAATATATACATATATATGTATATATTTATTTTCAAAAATTCCCTCAGAAAATTTAAATTTTGCTTTTTTTACTATGTATTCCAGTCCCATTCATTTTTCCCAGCCAAGCCATGTTCCTATTCCTTCCGCCTACCCTGGGTAGCATTAATTTCTGTCTCCTTTGATCTTCCATAGCTCACCTGGCTTTCATCCCTCATCCTACTTTATATCATTACTCATGGCGATGGCTGTGTAAGTTATTCAAGGCAGGTGAGGTGTCTTATAAATCACTGATCTCTCTCTTTCTCTGTCTCCTCCCTCCCTCTCCCTTTTCCCCTGAGTCAAATGAAGTGTCCAGCAACATGAGGAGGTCACTAAATATTAGATCGGAAGATGTTTGGGTGTGATTTTCTCATTCCTCCTATGCATATAAAGAGAGCCTTTGGTTTCCCTCAGGTGCTCAGAATGTACTATACACAGCCAGCCTCTGGAAGTGTTAGGGTCTTTACACAGAGCCACAGGGAACGTAGCACTGCAGCCACATGGCCAGCAAGCCAGCCAGGCACCATGCTGTTCTCACAACTGGAATCTCCTAGCTCCATCCTAGCACTTTCTTCGGTCTGTGGGATACACAAAGGCTTTGCTGTCACTCTAGGATCAACCCCCGGGGCACCACATCAGCCCAGCTCTGACGATTTTTGTCTTCTCTTTTGTATAAGACATGGACTTCAAAGTTTTTCACAGAACTTTAGGAAGGATTAAATGAGTTGCTATATATGAAACATGTGGTGTACAACATGTAATTCGTGCTCACACTCTGTTGTTGTGGGCTTGCCACACTAATTGTTCCCCACTCTGTCAGATCTAGAGTTTCAGTCTTCATCTTTTTCTCCAATTTACCTTGGATTCCATTTCAACACAAGTTTTTATTTCCCTCTCAATTGCATATCTTGAATTCATGCGGTCTGTATGGTGAAACTGATTGAACACAGGAAAGTAGATTTCAGGAAATCAGAGGGACTTATCTCCCAGGGTCAGATGCCCAGAGTTCAGTGGGTAAGTTAAGGAGAAAGATGCAGGAAAATAACATCCTTGCCAAACATGTCAAACAGGAAGTGAAATGCAAGATGACCACAAGAGACACTGCTAAAGTTCGGGGGTCTGATCAAGTAGAAGTGAATCAAACTACATCAGAGATCAGGGTCAAAAGGAATGGCAACCTCACCCCATCCCAGCAATCATTGCTTGATAATACCACACCCTGAGTCTTGGAGGGGCTGCATTTGTGGTTTGCTGTCTGTCTCCATCCAGTGTGGTCACCTTGTCCCAGAGAAACCTGTGTGCATTGTAGAGATTGTTCAGAAATAGTCAGTTGTTTGTCTAATGAACTCAGGAATAAGTACTTCCTTTTTATGGAAATAAGACTCAAACTTTCTCCCATGCCAAGTGCAGCATGGATGATAGAGCTTGCCTAGATACTTCGCGACCTTATCATATTAAATCTGCTTCTTCCTAGACTGAACTCTTCTCAAATGGGTCACTGCTTAGATCTGAAGGGTGCCTTAGAACCTTGACATATAGTGCTCTCAGGTGGAAGTTACCTCTCATTCTTTGTTGTGTCTTCCATCTTTGTCAAAACCTCCAAAGTAAGTTAAGCCCCTCCCTTGGCAAAACCCCTCCCTTGTCAAACCAATTTCTATTTCAAAGCATGTCTCATTTCTACTATGCAAATTACAGCTTGAAAGTGTGTGTATGTGGGGTGTGTGTGTGTGTGTGTGTGTGACTGTATGTCCTTTTGCATTTTTCTTCCTTGTCCCTGCATTAGAATAGAAATCCCATGGTTATAAGCACAGAATTTGTCTTATTTACCATTGTACGCCCAGGACCCAGCCTAGCTTATAGTACTAAATTTTTAATGAAAGAATAAATGAATGAATAATTTGTTTTCTTTTATCAACATCCTGGAAATATAGGCATTGCGTCAGGTGAGAAGTATGGAGAGATCATTTTTCTCCAAAACTTCAGCACTTTGGCTGTGATTCTCAGGCTGGGCTTTTTATGATAGGAGAAGAAAATGCATTTAGCTGAGGATGATGTCAGTTCTGTTTAAGAGAAGATATCCAGGCAAGGAGGAATGCAAAGGGTATCTCCCATGAAAAGACAGTTTAAGGTTAAAATAAATATTTTGGAAGAAATGGGAGCAAATTATCTCCATTTTCAACTTAAACTCCCCAGGTCCCTGAAGATCTTTTCCCCTTTACAAATGGATTAACTCTAATAGCCCACCATAATGTGATAGCAGCAAACTTGTTGGGTGGTAAATATCCAACCTTCTTTTCTAAAGACACGAGGGGAAGGAAATCGTGCTCTGAAATGGAGCCAGCAGTTAGACTTGCCCGGCTAAGCCTACAAGGGCCGTCGGAACTTTGCTGCAGGGCAGAAGCTGGTCACCAGCTGGGCTCAGAAGAGATTGCTCCAAGCCCCCTGCCCTGACACCGCACAATTAGGTGCATTTCAGTAAGTACTTTTACCTTTTTTTCCCCCTTCTGTTCCACACTGGCTACTCTCAGAGGCAAAATCCTGGGCTGGATGGACCATTGGTCTGGTTCCACTGGGGCAGTTCTTGTACTTTGATGGTCTTAAACAACCTTGCTGAGAGATAAATGTGATTCTAAGAGGATTTTGAGATAAATTCCCACAGCTCTGGTGATAAAAAAAACATTTGACTCTAGTTTTGATGTAAGCAGCAGCCCAAATATTTAAAGTCATTTGCTTCATTTACTTCCTCAACTGTCTCAGCACATTGAAAAGACAAGACTTTCTTGGCCTAGAGTAATTTCTTTATTTATTCCACAGAGACTTTTACCCAGACCCCTGCAAGCTAATTCATTTGTAGAAGTGGCCATAGTCATATTTTCTTCTTTTGCATATTTGTCCTATTTAAGATGAAGTTCCTTCCTTCCTCCAAATTGTACTGTATATTTAACTCTCTCAACACATGAGTCTTAGTACATCCTGCTTGATGTGAAAACCAGCACAAGAAACCAACTTTTCACTAAGAGATTGTTGTTAGGCAGTTGAAGCCTAAGCAATAGCAGACTTAAGAGAAACTATCAGAGGTAATTGACTAGCTAAGCCTGCTTTGTGATCATATGTTAATTAAGAAGAATGGGTTGAGTATTTATCATGTGCTAGTGCCAGCAGTGCCTGGTTTTACAGAGATGAGCTGACAGCCTGCATCAAAAGACCCTTGGTCTTTAGCTGCAAAAGAAATAAAAATACGTATGCCTACAAAAAAACATGTGCACAAGACTCATAGCTGAAATTCTGGAAACAACTCAGGTGTCCATCCACTGATAGACAGATGTATGAAATGTGATGTATCTACACCATAGAATGATATTTGGTAAGGAAATAATGAAGTGGTAATACATTGTACAGAACACTGAATCCTGAAAATGCTATGCTAAGTGAAAGAAGCCAAGCACAAAGGTGCATAACGGATAATGCCAGTGAAATTAAATGTCCAGAGTAATGAAATCCATAGGTAGAGAAAGTAGGTTAGTGGTTGCTGGAGGGTGCAGGGAAAGTGAATGGGGACTTACTGCTACTAAGTAAAGAGTTTCTTTTGGGGGTTGACAATGTTCTTAAATTAGATAAGGACATGTTCATCACTTTCTGAATACACTAACAGAAGAGCCGCACACTCCATACAGGTGAATTTCCTTGGTTACATCTCAATAAAACTGGTACAAGTAAGCAACAGTCAATGAGCAATGATAGGGCAGTGAAAGGAGCTCCATAACTAAATGGAAAATGACATAAAGAATTGCTATTTTAGGTTAAGGGGACCAGGGGAAGGTCTCTCTGAGGAGATGACATTGCTAGGAAGGAAAAGCCCCAGGTACACAAAGATTCTGGGCCAGGACAATATTGGGAAGAACAATGATGCTTCACATATTTGGGGTCTGCAAAAATGTCAATGTGTGTCAAATAATCAGGAAAGAGAACAATCAACTCAGAGATGCAGGCAAGCACCGGCTGTTGCAAGACCTTGTAGAATGTGGTATGTAGTAGTTTTTAAAAAATAGAAAACCATTAAAAACTGCAGGGGGTTAAATTATTGACATTTTTTTTCATTTATTTTTATTTTATTAAAATACAAATGTCAATCAGACAGTTTCAAAACACCTTAATCATACAGAGTCGATGAATTAATACATCGCAAACTTTTCATAACGTTTTGGTATTGTACAAGGTGCATACATGATATTATATTTACAGGTTTTTTTATAGCTGAATTATATCAAAAATTCAATAATTATTTACCTAGTGGATGACCATAGCACTAAAAGCCAACATAATATCCTGTCCAACCACCATTAGTGCAGATCTTGCCTATCATAGAATTATGTAGAAGCACAGCATTATCTATCCCAACTGTACTGTCTATACACACA
>PVKA01007827.1:55866-76189 GCA_004027165.1 Ctenomys sociabilis | reverse complement strand
AAAAAAAAAAAAAAAAAAAAAAAAAAAAAAAAAAAAAAAAAAAAAAAAAAAAAAAAAAAAAAAAAAAAAAAAAAAAAAAAAAAAAAAGAGAGAGATCAGAAATATGATGGATTCCTTGCATGAGCAATAAAGAGAAGAAACAGACCACATGAAGCAGAGTCAAAGAGACATAGAAAAACTTAAAATCTCAAACATGAGTCCACAAAACTGTCTGAGTGAAAGTAAAGACAGTGTTTCAGATCTTTAAGATGGTGGTGCAGCTAGTGAAAAGGTGAGAAAGGATCCCTTAAAAACAACGAGGTTGCAGGAAAAAACAATACATCACCTAAAGATGATGCCAACATGAACAATGTGAGATTAATAGGCATCAGTGAGAAAGAAGGGGTCAATACAAATGAAATAAAAAGAATATGGGCAGAAGTAATAGCAGAAAACTTCCCAAACATGAAGAAACAATCTAACATGCAGGTAAATGAAGCACACAGAATGCCAAATAACTTCAACCCAACTAAAACACACTAAGACTTATAATAGTCAAGATCCTAGAAATTCAACACAAGAATACTATACTGAAAGCTGCTACAGAGAAGAAGCAGATCACATTCAAAGGAAAACCCATCAGAATTACAGCCAACTTCACTTCACAAACCATGAAAGCAAGGAGAGCATGGAGCAGAGTTCTTCAAGTCCTGTATGAAAACAAATTCCAGCCAAGACTACTATACCCTGCAAAATTCTCTTTCAAGTTTGATGGAGAAGTTAAATACTTCCATGAGAAAGAACAACTAAAAGAAAAAAGAAACCTGAAAAACCTGCTAAATTCATGGAAATTAAACAACACCCTACTCAGTAATCAATGGGTCACAGATGAAATTAAATAAGAAATTCAACAATATCTACAATTCAATCAAAATTCAAGCACAACTTATTGGAATTTATGGGATGTGATGAAAGCAGTTCTCAGAGAGAAAATCATAGCTATGAATTCACACATTAGGAAAACAGAACGGGAACAAATAAACACCCTAATGTTGTACTTCTGACATCTAGAAAAGGAAGAGCAAACAAAACCCAGAGCCCAAAGACGGGAAGAAATCATAAAGACGGGAAGAAATCATAAAGACGGGAAGAAATCATAAAGACGGGAGCAGAAATTAATTCATTTGAGATGAAAAAAACAGTTCAAAGAATCAACAAATCAAAAAGCTGGTTCTTTGAAAGATTAAATAAAATCGATAAGCCCCTAGCTTCATCAAAAAGAGGAAAGAAAAAATTAAAATACAAGCAATAAAGAAAGAAAAGGGTGATATAGACACAGACCCAGTGGAAATTCAGAAGATTATCAATAGCTACTTCGATCGAGAATCTTTATGCTCACAGAATAGAAGACACAGAAGAAATGGACAGATACCTCGAAAGGTAAAGATCACCAAAACTGAATCAAGAAGATATAACAATTCTTAATAACCCAATAATAGCCAACAAGACAATAAATGTAATAAAAAGCCTGCCAACAAAGAAAACTCCAGGTCCTGATGGATTCACAGCTGAATTCTACAAGAAATTTATAGAAGATACAATCCCTACACTCCAAAAACTCTTCAATGAAATTGAAAAGAAAGCAGTCCTCCCAAAATTATTTCTGGAGCCAAGTATTATACTGATTCCAAAATCAAGGAAAGACACAACTAAAAAAAACAAGAACTATAGGCCAATATCCTTCATGAACATATATGCAAAAATCCTCAATAAAATCCTAGCAAATAGAATACAGCAAATCATCAAGAAGATCATACACCATGACCAGGTGGGATTCATCCCAGGGATGCAAGGATGGTTCAATATTCAAAAATCTATAAATGTAATACATTATATTAATAGACTGAAATCTAAAAGCCACATGATCATCTCGATTGATGCAGAGAAAGCTTTTGACGAAGTCCAACACTCATTCATGTTCAAAGTCCTACAGAAAATTGGAATAGAAGACCTCTACTTCAATTTCATAAAAGCCATCTATGACAACCCAACAGCTAATATAATGGGTAAACACTAAAATCTTTTACTCTTAGATCTGGTACAAGACAAGGATGTCCTCTATCACCCCACCTATTCAATATAGTTTGGGAATCATTAGCTACAGCCATTAGGTAAGAGGGAAAAATAAAAGGAATAAGAATCGGTAAAGAAGGACTGCATAGGGCTGTAGGAGAAGATGGCCATCTCCACAGGAGTTAAAGTTCCTCGTAATTTTCACTTGTTGGAAGAACTAGAAGAAGGACAAAAAGAAGTAGGCGATGGTACAGTTAGCTGAGGCCTTGAAGATGATGAAGACATGACACTTTCAAGGTGGACAGGCATGATTATTGGGCCACCAAGGACAAATTATGAAAACAGAATATATAGCCTGAAAGTAGAATGTGGACCTAAATACCCAGAAGCTCCTCCATCAGTTAGTTAGATTTGTAACAAATATTAATATGAATGGAATAAATAATTCCAGTGGAATGGTGGATGCATGCAGCCTACCAGTGCTAGCAAAATGGCAAAATTTTTATAGCATTAAAGTTGTACTTCAAGAGCTAAGATGTCTAATGATGTCCAAAGAAAATATGAAGCTTCCACAACACAAGGACAAACATACAACAATTAGTTTTAGTGGATCTCAAACTTGTCTTAAATCAACAACCTTCTACTCATATTAATGTCTTCATTAAATATCACAATGCAAAATAACCACACATTAAGTAAAAGAATTCCAGCTGATAAACATGACCTAGACATTTTGTCACAATATATTTAATAAATGTTCACCCATTATGTTTTCAGGTAACAGGAGGAAAAATGCAGCACAATTTTTCTTTCTCTTGTTGTGATTTCACTAGAAATATTACAAAGGTGTTTGAATTCTAGTCATTCTTACATAATTATAAAATTACATACAATTCAAATATACATTCCTTTTTTTTCTTGGCATATTTTTTATTTTTGTATGAATCTTTTGGTTAATGTATCGAAACAAATGGAGACATTTCCTTACCTAATGATTTTATTAAAAGAGTTAATTTTGTCCAACCTCCACTCTTAACAGGACCATAACTTTAAAGTTGGAGATTCATTTATGTTCTACTTTTACCAAAGTCTCTATTTTCAATTCAAAGCACCTTATTGAAAAGTGTTGTTTTCTTATGAATTTACTGAAGAATATTAAAGGTAGACTGGTAAACTCTCAAAAAATAAAATAAAATAAAATAATAAATAAAGAAGAAGTTAAATTATCACTATTTGCAGATGACATGATACTTTACTTCGAAGACCCAAAAAACTCTACCAAGAAGCTACTAGAAATGATACACAAATTCAGTAACATACCAGGATACAAAGTCAATACTCAAAAGTCAACAGCATTCCTCTACACAGATAACAAACACACTGAAAGGGAAACTATAGAAAAAATACCTTTTAAACAGCACTGCAGAAAATGAAATACCTTGAAATTCACTTAACCAAGGAAGTCAAAGATCTTTTCATGGAAAATTATAGTACCCTAAGAAAAGAGATCATAGAGGATTTCAGAAAATGGAAAGATATTCCATGCTCCTGGATCGGAAGAACCAACATTGTGAAGATGGCCATACTCCCAAAATTGTTGTACAGATTTAATGCAATCCCTACCAAACTGCCACCTTCATACCTCCCAGACCTAGAGAAATCATTCCTAAAATTTATTCAGAAACAGAAAAGACCTAGAATAGCAAAAGCAATCCTGGTCAACAAAGACAAGGCAGAAGGCATCACAATTCCTGTGATAAAATCAACATGGCATTGGAAACGAAATAGACCTGAGGATCAAAGGAATACATTAGAAGATGCAGAGGCCTCTACGAACACATTCAACCACCTGATCTTCAACAAAGGGGCAAAACATGCTTACTGGAAGAAAGATAGCCTCTTTAACAAATGGTGCTGGAAAAACTGGCTTTCTACATGTCAAAAAATAAAACTTAACCCAGGTCTATCACTATGCACTAAGCTAAAGTCAAAATGGATTAAAGATCCGAACATTAAAACAGAAACACTCAATCTCCTGAAAGAGAAAGTAGGAGGAACTCTTGAAGACATAGGGTTAGGCAAACAGTTCATGAAGAAACATGAATTCACATGGGAAACACTTGAAAGAATTAACAACTGGGATCACCTCTTATTGAGAAGTTTTTGCATGTCAAAAGAAATTGTCAACAAAGTGAAAAGACGACCCACAAATTTTGAAAACTCTTTAACTACTAAGCACTCAGACAAAGGTCTGCTCTCTAGAATTTATAAAGAACTAAGATACATTAGGGCCCTCAAATTTAAAGACCCAATCCAGAAATGGGCATCTGAGATGAATATACACTTCTCAGAGGACGAAATTAAAGAAGCAAATAAATATATGAAAAAATGCTCCACAACACTAGCCATCCGTGAAATGCCAGTTAAAACAACACTGAGATACCATCTCACTCCAGAAAGAATGGCTATGTGAGCTTAAGATCAGCCTGAACTGCATAGTGAGACCCTCTCTCAAAAAAAGACAAAAAAAAGAATGGCTATCATAAAGAAATCAACAACAAATGTTGGAGGGGATGTGGGGAAAAGGGAACACTTCTCCACTGCTAGTGGGAATGCAGACTGGTGCAACCATTGTAGAGATCAGTGTGGAGACTCCTCACAAAACTAAGACTGGAACTCCCATTCAAGCTAGCTATCCCCCTACTGGAAGTTTTCTTCGAGGAAACAAAAACATCATATCATAGTACCTATGTTTACAGCAGCACAATTTGTGATAGTCAAATCTTGGAAACAACCAAGATGCCCATCACATGAGGAATGGTTGAAAAAGATGTAGTATTTCTATTCAATGGAGTATTACTCAGCTATAAAGAATGATAAACTTGAAGCATTTATATTTAAGTGGATGCCACTTGAACACATACTCATAAGTGAAATAAATCAGAAACACATGTGCAAATATCGTATAGTTTCCCTAGTATAAGGAATCAAAAAAAGAAATACAAATAGGAAGGTAGAACAACTAAAAAGAATTTAGTCAGATAGTTAGGGTAAACTGAACTGCATATGCTGCAGGGTACTAAGCAGCTTTTCTTCTGGATGATTAACAACTTAAGTTTGCAGACCAAAATCTGGTGAAATGGAAGGGCTACAAGCTCAGCCAACATTTTTGCCCTAGCATTTCAACATCAGTGAAGACTCAGTACATAGTACATAGATTTATGCTGTAAAATCATGGACCTCAGTTGTGCCCCAAGTTTTCTGATCAAGGAGGATATGGAGCCACAGAGGAATGTGATCGATGATCTATAGTGTGCCTACGGAGAGTCATGTGGAGAGAAAACTTTCTCTCAGGCTTTCACAGAGAGCAAACTGGTCAAACAACAGCCGTGACTCCTCCACATGGCTGACTCTGACAAAGGATCTACAGAGTGAGGTACAGGGTTACAGCATAAACCCTGAGGGGACTTGACTGACCTCATCAGATACAAAAGTTACATTTTCTGTTATATAGGTCTTGCAATATCTCGGTCTTAACCATCCAGCAGAAAAGTACAAAAATGAGGCATATAAAATAAGGACATAATAATAAGCTGAGCTGTAAATGGCTCTAGTCAACAACTTCTTCAGAATACCCACTATTATTGTGGACTGCTAGACTGCGTTGGATTGTTTCACTGAATTCAAACACCTATAGTAATTGAATGACAATAGAATACCCATTTTTGACAGGACTAAACAAAAAAAGGCGGATACAAAGGAAGAACCATTCTGAGTTTGTATAAACAGTACAGTTAGGATAAATATGCAGTACTTTTGTGTAATTGTATGAGAAGAAAGATTTGTAATAATAGTGTTTGGACAGGATATCCTGTCTGCTTTTATTATGGATAACCACTAGGAAGAAAACAATGTAAAAAAGCATTAATTATTGAAACTGTACTATAATTCAGCTTTAAAAAAAAAGATAGGTATACAGCTACATTCTCTTATTTCATTGATTAGAGGCATCTGCTCTAATAGTGTTTGTAGACAGTATCATGTATGTACTTTGTACAACAAAAAGCCACTACGAAAATAATGTCCAATGCATTAATTGTTGAATCTGTCCTACTAATTTGATTTGACACTGTCTCATTGATACTTGTTCTTCAAAAAAATAAAAATAAAATAAAATGCATATCCAAAGACAACAAAAGATTTTCATCTAAAACAAGACCAAGATGTAGTTTAACAAAAAAATAATGAAAGAGTAAGAAAATTGTTAGAAATTAAACATAGCAGAAATAAAAAAATTGTATAGAAGAGCTGAAAGGGATGTTCCCAATGAAAGTAGAATTCTTTAAAAGAAAATTAGAGGATTGATCAAGCTAAACCCTAAGAAATCCAGAAAGGCAACATAGAAAAATGGAAGAGGAAAATTCTAATGTGCAAAAATACAAAAGACATATCCATTAGTGTCAGTATCCTGGAAACAAAGGACAGATTGTACTGAAAGTGAAACAGGTCACATTAAAACAAAATTTAGTAACCATTGCAGCATCAAACTTAACATATTAAGTACCATTAGAGGAAAAAGTGGAATAATACCTTTAAAATTCTGCAAGTTTATCTACACTGAGGGCTTTCAGCCAGCCAAATTAACAATCAAATCTAGGTGAAAAATAAAGATTTTCTAGGTTTTAAAAATGTTTTCTCCCATGAACTACTGAGAAATGTACTATATCAAAAGGGTAAAAAACACAAGACGATTAAGTTAAAGGAAAACAACAAAAATTCCCATAGAGAGCTAATTACTGTATATAATTAGGCACATAAACTGAAGTCTTCCCAAAAGATGTAAGAAAAAAAAATTATTTCTCACTTTTGTTGGTGTTAGTGTCATTTATTATTTTTCTTTGTTTTGGTTATCTTTTTGCTGCTGCTGTTTGGGGGCTTTTTCTTTTTAATAAAGACAAGGTCTTTCTGTATAGTCCACATCAGTTATGAACTTAACTACGTACCCCAGGGTAGCCTCAAACTTCCTGATTCAGTCTCCTGCATGCTATCACAGGCACATTCCTCCTCACCCAGCTCTTCACAATCATATCAGGCTGCTATGATTTCAAAATAGCTTCTTTTAATTAAAAGTTTTCTGTAAGTTTCATGAGTTTAAAAATTTATAAGCCCTAAAACTAAGAGAAGATTTAAATTCAAATCACAGATGGAAAGTCATCTGAAACTGACATCACAGAAATACAAAATATCATTACAGAATTATGATACATAATCTGGGTACATGGGTAAATTTTATAATTTAAAAAAAATGGACAATTCCCTGTATATATACTTCACTAAAACTGAATCATGAAAAAATGGAAATCTCAAACCTCAGTGAGAATTAATAAACAATGAGAATCAGTAAATAAGTGTTGCATCAAAGAAAAACCCAGAACCAGGAAGCTTTATGAGTCTTTTTAAATTGTTTCCAAAAAACTGAAAAAGGGGAAATCCTGTCAGATACATTCCTTAAGCCCAGCATTACTCTCCCAAAACCAAACATGGACACAACAAATAAGAAACCAGTGTCTTTGATGATGCAAAAAAAATGCTCCACAAATTATTAGCAAACCAAATTCAAGAGCCCTTTTTTAAAAAAATTTTTCAACATGATCCAGGGGGATTCATCTCAGGAACATACACTGGTTGAATATATTCAAATCAATACATATAATACACATATCACATCAAGAGAGTAAAGGACAAAAAATAGTCATCTCAATACATAGGGGAAAAAAAGACAATGGGTGAAATACAATGTCCCTTCATAATAAAAGTATTAAACAAATTATACACAGAAGTAATATATCTCAAAATAGTATAGGCCACTTATAATAAGCCAACGGTTTATATTATAATAAACTAAACATGGAAAAGTTCAAAGGTTTCCAAGTTCTGGAACATGACAAAATGTCCACTTTTACCACATTTATTCAAGACTACTAAAAGTCTTAGGCACAAGAATCAGGCAAGAGGAAAAAATAAAGGCAATACAAACTGGAAAAGAAGTCAAACTGTCACTGTCTGTATACAAAGTGATCTTACAGAAAACTCCCAAGATTCCAACAAAAAACTACTATAATATATGAATCCAGCAAGGTTGCAGGAAATGAAAATCAGCATATGTAAGTCAGTAGTATTGCTATTCACTGAGTAAATGCTCTCTTAGTGAACTGAGAAAGCAATCCTATTCACAAGAGCTACAGAAAATGGTAATAAATCACCTAGGAATAAATTTAATCAAAGAGGGAAAAGGACCTCTAGAATAAAAGCTATAAAACATCAATGAAAGAAATTAAAGAGGACATAAAAATGTAAAAATATTCCGTATTTCTAGAACAAAAGGATCAATACTGTTAAAATATTCTTAATATCTAAACCCATCTATGGATGTGAGTCAATCCTTATCAAAATATCAGTATCACACTTAAAAGAACTGAACTAAGGTGAAAAAAGAAAAATAAACTAAAAGCTAAACAAAATGTAACCTAATTTTAAAACTGGTAATAGATCTAAATATTTTTTCAAAGACAGATAAATGGACAATAGGTATGTGAAAATATGTTCAACATGACTAAAACGCAAATCAAGCCTACAAGGAGATTATCACCATAAGAAAGGCTGTCATCAAAAAGGACAAGTACAGGTGAGGATGTAGAGAAAGGGAGAAACTTTATTACTGGTGGGAGTGTACCTTACTAAGATTATTATGGAAAACACTACAGAGGTCTCTCAAAAAAAAGAGAAATGGAGCTACCAGACAGACACAGTGGCCCATAATGAAAATCTCAGATACTTGGGGAGGCTGAAGAAGAAAGAAAGCGTGGGCAACTTAAAGAGATTGTATGACAAAATAAGGGCTCAGTGACACAGTGCCCAAATATCCTCTGAACCACCAAATGAATGAATGAATGAATGAATGAATGAATGAATGAATGAATAGGCCAGTGGCACTCAGTCCCCCTAGAACCCGCAGTACCAAAAAATAAAACTACCACCTCATCCAGTAAGCCCACTACTAGATAAAGATGCAAAATAAATGAAATCAGTTATGTCAGAGACATCTGTTCATTGTAGCACTACTCACAATGGCCAAGCCATCAACTGATGAATGGATAAAGAAAATGTGGCACATTTACACGATGGAATACTATTCAGCCATATAAAAAGAATGGAATCCCACCATTTCTCAAACATAGAGGGAACTGGAAATCATGCTACATGAAATAAACTGGCTACAGTACCAGATTATCTTACTCATGTTAAGTCGGAAAAAGCTGATCTCATGGAATTTGGAACAGTACCATGGTTTGTTAGAGGCTGAAAAAAATATGGAGAAAGGGATGTAAAATGATTAATGCATACTACGCTGTAAGTAGACAGAAGGAAGTGGTAGTGACATGCTACTTCACAGTAGGGTAACTACAGATGGCACCTGCTATATATACCATATATTTCAAAAAGATAGAAGGATTTAGATATTTTCACCATAAATAAGCAATAAATATGTGAGGAGACACATATGTAATATGATTACACAACACACAAAATGTCACAAAGAACCCAACTAATATACATGGAATAATTACAAATATATCATAATAAATCTTGTAAGACTGATTTCCTTTTTCTTTATCCTTTCCTCTTAATAAGAGTAGTATCAATAAATAATAGTCTGTCCATGATTACCACTACTGCCCTATCTTCCTCCAACCTTAGGAAAACTACAAGAATTCCTGGAACTATAACTAATAATCATGAATTTTTTTTTTTCTCTCTTTTTGAGACAGGGTCTCACTATGCAGTTCAGGCTGGCCTTAAGCTCACTTTGTAGCTCAGGCTGGTCTCGAACTCACAACAATCCTCCTGCCTCAACCTCCCGAGTGCTGGGATTACAGGCCTGCGCCACCACACCCGGCTCAATCATGAATGTTTTATGACAATATAAATGTAAGTCAGAGCTCCCTAAAATCCAACTTAACCAAATACACCCTGATTATTTTAATAATTTTATTGAGAAACAAACAGCAATGAGACAGTTTCAAAACTGATCAGTAGGACAGTTTCAATAATTAATATATTGCATATTGTGGTCTTAGCGGTTATTCATAGTATAAGATGCAGATATGATATCCTGTTCACAAACACTATTAGTAAAAATCTTTCTATTCATTTAATTAAAAGAAAGTAGCTGTATATCTATCCTATTTTTTATATACAGATACTAAATGGTCCTTCATTTATATCCTCTTTGTGTGTTTAATTTTGTCAGAGATGGGGCATTCTATTGCCATTTCAATATTGTATGTGTATGAATTAAGCCGAAATATTCCAATATAGTCCAGTAGTCTACAATGGGTTACCATTATGAAACCCATAGTGGGTTATCCGTAAGACTGGCAATGTCAGAAGTTGTTGACTTGAGCCTTTCATAGCTCAGCATATTAATATAGCTTTACTTTTTATACCTCATTTTTAGACTTTTCTGCTGGATGGTTAAGACTAAGATAAAGCAAAACCTATATAACAAGAATGTAACTTTTGTATCTGACAAGATCAAATCCCCTAAGGATTTGCCCTGAAACCCTGTACCGCAGTCTGTAGATCCTTTGTCAGTGTCAGTCACATGGATAAGTCACAGCCATTGCTTGACCAATTTGCTCTCTGGGAAATCCTGACAGAATGTTTTCTCACCATGTGACTCTCCTTAGGCACATTCTACATCATTGATCACTTTCCTCTGTGGTCCCATAATCTCCTTGATCAGAAAATTTGGGGCACAACTTAGCTCCATGATGTTACAGCACAAGTTCTCCTATGTCCTGAGTCCTCACTGACCTTGAAAGGCCAGGGCCAAAATGTTGGTTGTCCTTGCAGCCCTTCTTTTTCTCTAATTTTTGATCTACAAACTTAGTTTGTTAACCCTCCAGAAAAAGAAGCTTATTATTATTACTCTACAACACAGGCAATTTAAGCTTAATCTATTGGAATATTTTTTAAAATTAAATTTGTAGAAAACTGATTCATTGCCTCCTTCTGCCACATTAACCTTTTTGTCAGGGATGATTTTTATAATGTATAGGCAGCCATTCAAGTAAATAGTTCTTTCAAATATTACATTAGATCCAAATCAAAAGTAACCTTTGCCTCTTCTGATATTTATAAATGAATCTCATAAAATTACTTAAGTTTTTATTAAGAGTATAGATCAAAATATAGCCTCTGAATTTACAAAATTGAATACACTTACAATAACATAGTAGATACATTGCCTAAAAAAACTTTACAACACTAATACTGACATATAACTCTTGGTGAGATTACACAAGAACTGTACACATCATGGGAATCTGGTTCAGTGGCAAAGTGCTTGCATACTATTCATGAGCCCGTGTTTAACACACAGTACCACAAAAACAACAAATAATAATTATACGGCAGGCCAAATAGCTCAGTGGATTAAAGTACCTGCTTAGGTAGATGCAGCAGCTGGGGTTCGTAGCAGCTGAGGTTCGATCTCTGGAGTACCATGCCGGCCCCGCCCCCAGGGCGCAAAACTGGGCATGATGGTATGCGCCTATAATCCCAGCTCTTGGAAGGCTGAACACAGGCGGATCACTATGAGTCTGATCTACATAGTGAAACTCTGTAAACCATGTACTAAATACTAATACTAATAATAATGATGATGAGAATCATGCAAGAAATGTAACTTATCTACTTAGATTTTGTTTTCAATCTAACAGTTCTTTGTTAATTTTCCATTTACATGTTCCTATCATTATAGCCACTATGTCTAGGTTTTAAATAATTTTTAAACAGTATTCCAAAAATAACTAAACCTAAAATTGTAATAACTGCCCCAAATAAGGTTAACAGCTGCCCTAGGAGAAACTAAGATACCTAATCACCTATTTTAAGAGAAAGGCTTTTATTTCTTTTTTTTTTTTCCTTTTTGGTGGAACTGGGAATTGAACTCAGACCCTTGTGCTTGCCAGGGAAGCACTTATTCCATTGAGCCATCTCCCCAGCCCCAAGAGAAAGGTTTTTAGTACAATAGAATTATAGATACTTACCTCGACAGTATTCCATTAAAATAAGCACTTCCCATACATTATCACTAACTGAATTAACAGCACAGTCTAAATAACCCACGATGTTTTTGTGACCAGACAGCTCTTTCTGTAAAAAGAAATAAAAAATTTTAAACAGTAAAATATGTGTTGTAAACCTGTATCACTAGCAGTGGTTTAAAACGTTAATTAATTTCTAAGAATTTGAATGAGTATGAAATCTGATATATTTCAGCCAAAGGCTTCAATGCTTTCAATGCAAAATTTAAACACATATGAATGTCATTTTCTTATTTAACATTTATCTGTCATTTTCTAATTAAAAATGTTTTTAAATTCATATTTAAAATGGAAGAGTGGTCAAATAAATAAATAGAATGGGAAAATGATCCACTCAAGTCTCCCAAAGCAAATGTAGTTAAATGATTCTCTGAGACTCAAAACTAAAATATAATATTATTTATATCTTTTGGGTTTTGTTTTGTTTTTACTTTGTTTTGGTATTGTTTTTTGAGACAGGACGGCCTTGAAATCACGTAGTTCAAGCTGGCCTCAAACTTACGGCAATCCTCTCATATCCATAGTGCTAGTAACTTGTATCTTATAAGGAATTAAGCATTAATGAAGTAACAAGTCTACTTGTAATGTTTTTCCTGTAATACACTGCATTTTATAAATAGCTATTACATGATTATATAGATACATGTTTTTTTTACCTAAAAATCAACTAAACTGGTTAATGAAAACCACACAGTCAACATCAATAATATGAATGCAAGGAAATAACATAGCAAATCAAAAACTTTGTTCCTAGTACAAGATAATCATCAGCAAATTTGATACTCATACAAGATATGAGGTTACAAATAGGGCTAGGTTGGACTCAATGGAGCACACCTGCAACCCCAGTTACCTCAGGATGCTAAGACAAGACAATCACAAGTTTGAGGACAGCCAAAACAACTTAGAAAAACATTATCTCAAAATAAAAAATAAAACGACTGGGATGTAACTCAGTTGTAGAATGCTTGCCTAGTATTCTCAAGATCCTTAGGTCAATTCCCCTGCACAGCACAGAAGACCAGAAACATAAGGAAACTGAGTACTATTTTTAATAAATTTACTACTATCATAAATCTAAATATAATTGTGCAATCCAATTTGAAATAAGGAATAATGATCACTGACCAAGTAAAGAGTTTATAAATAAGTTAAACATAGTGGCAGGTGGGTCATCAAAAATAGTTGGAAGATCACTGCTCTGAAAAGTTTGTTATGGTTTGTATCCAGTTGTCCCCCCAAAGATTCATGCAGTCATGGCGCAGGCTTCTAATGTTTGTGATTAACTCATGATCCAAGCCTTATGGATTATGGGTCTGAGTATCGCTGGGATTACAGATATGAGTACTACACCCAATCTGAGACAGATGAGGGGAAATTCTTCTTTTCTGTAGCCACTGTTGCTGTTACTCCTCCCTTTTGCTGTTTGCCATCACCACGAAAGGTTGCTGTGAGCTAAATAAACCTTTCCTTTCTTCATTTTGGGTATTGGGTATTTGTCCCAGCAATGAGAGAAAAATAACTGAGACAGAGCTAATCTCCTAAAATATCATGTTCAGAAGTATAAAATTTGGGTGCCACTGGTACTGTATTTTACATACCTCAAAATTATACAATTCTATTAAAAGGAAGAATTATGGCAAAATATATGGTATCTGAGATCCAGTTAGGAGAATATAGATCTAACCATCATCATGTTGGGGGAAATCTTTCTCATTTTTTTGGCTAATATATTTACCTTTAAAAGGCCTAAAAGCCTGGTCACCTCTAACCTAGTTAATAACAAGGACAATAAAAGCCAAATTCAGAAAAGTCAGATTGTTTTAAAAGTACTTATCTTCAAACAAAATGTATGTTACTAAAGAAACATATAAATAAAAAATTGCCATTAGCAGTTAGATAAGTAGGTCTGACATTAACAAAAAGTATTGGCAAACATAAAAAAAAAAAAAAAATACATTACTGGCAAAAAAGTAAAATGTTCCACTTACTGTGAAAAACTTTGCTAGTTCCTCACAAAGTTAAACACAGAATTACCACATGATCTAGGAACTGCATTCCTAAATGCATATCCAAAGAACTAAACTAGGTACTCAAGCAAATGAAGATATATACATTTATAGTAGTATTCACAACTGCCCAAACAGAAAAAACTCAAATGTCCATAAAGTAGCTAACAAATTAGAATAATACCTACAATGAAATAGTATTCTGGGGCCAGAGATATAGTTCAGTGGCACAGCACCTGCCTGATAAGCCCAAGGTCCTGAGTTTGATTCCCAGTACCAAAAATAAATAAATAAATATTATTCAGACAGAAAAAGGATTTGCGTACTGATGTATACTATACTATAGTATAGCTTAATCTCAAAAATATCATGCTATATGAAACCACAGATCACATACTGTGCAACTTCAATTATAAAAAAAGGTTTTACAAATAGAGATGGGGATGGTTATACAGCACTATAAATATACTACTTTAAATGTTCACATTAAAAATTAGTTTTAGGGGCTGGGGAGAGAGCTTGGCTCTAAGCACCTGCCTGACAAGTACAAGGACCTGAATTTGTTTCCCAATACCACATACCAGGCCAGCCCTATGCCCAACTGGCTGCTGAAACTGGGCATGGTAGTGGCACACCTGTAATCCCAGCACTGGGAAGGCTGACACAAGAGTATCACTACAAGTGTGAGCTGAGTAGTGAGACCCTGAAGAACCAAATAAAAAATCTTAAAAAAATTAGTTTTATATGAATTTCACCACAGTAAGATAAAAACTGTGTGTGTGTGTGTATGTGTATGTGTGAGAGAGAGAGAGACAGAGACAGAGGCAGAGGCAGAGACAGAGACATACAGAGACAGAGACAGAGAGAGAGAGAAAGAGAGAGATAAAAGTAAATGATTCACAATGGAAAATGGAGGAAAGAAAGAACAAAAACAAATCATCCACAGGAATAAGAACCCTAAAAAAATATTTTAAAAGATTTATTTTTAACTATTTGACTAACTCAGAGTCACTAAAATCTTTAATGATCTATGAAAATATTTTATTTTCCCTATTTAAATTTTCCCTTGCTGAAAAATGCCTCATTATAAATTGGCTGTACTTCATCTTAAGTATGACTACAAGAAATGCATTTGACTATTGAAAGCCAAAGCTCTGAATTCTCATTGCATGGACACTGCTGGGCAACGTACAGTGTATGGTATGCATACCTGTCCACTCTAGAGTACTGCTTCCATCACTTAAAATATGATGTCATGCTGTGAATTACTATCATATTTGCTATTTCCTGAAACTGTGTGGCATGAAAGAATTTCCAGACAAAAATTTTCCAACTTAATGAGCTTCAAAGGTTTTCTAAATATGTATAAGCTCAATTTGTCTAAAAATATTACCCTTCACTTACCATAATTGTGATTTCCCTTTTGCAAATGTTGAGGTCTGGCATGTTATTTACATACATTCGCTTCAATGCACATCGGATTCCACCATGAGTTCGCACCAGGAAAACTGTGGAGAATCCACCTAGAACAAATACAAATTAATTTTTAAAAAGCCAACTATTTTCAAAATAAGTAACACTTTGGAACTTAATATCAAAGAAAAATAAACAGGACTATACTCAGAAAAAAGTATTGAAAGCAGCTAATCAATTGAAAGCCAAATACTGGCTTCCTGTTACAATCATAAAGCAGCACTCATAGGATATTTCTCAAATGAGTATGCCTTCTTGTATAGGCCAACACACTAAAATTCCATTTTTGTGCAGAAATTATTTGTTGCTATATAGTACACAAACACACACACACACACACACACACACAAAATCACTACGTTGCCTACCTTTCCTACCTTTTATGATGACAAAACACTTTATTAATATGAGACCTGATAGCTGGATCTCTCCCTCAGATCCAGGAGATCAATCAACATTGTTGTGAGCCAATCTTGGGAATCTTATTTCCCCTTATCATTAACTGATTTACGACTAACTATATAACCAGTTCTAACTAATGTGACCTAACGTGAAGTCTACTGTGAATGCTGGTAAAGACTATTCCACCCAGATAAAAGTGCATAATAGCTAAGACCTGCTCTTCCTTCCTGCTTGTGGATTTTATTAAGAATTTAGGATGCTTAGACATGCTGTAGCCAACATAATGGATATACTGAGCAACCTAGAACACTGATAGTTGAGTTAATGATCAGACAACCTTTTTCCAAAATTCATGGTAGACAAATGAGCCCATTAATTGGTCATTCTATTAACTGCACCTGAGAAAGCATCTTACCTAAAATATCACAGCTAGGTAAGTATTGAAAACAATTATTTCTGTTACATCTAAAAACACAGATTTCTAAGTTTTCAAAATTCAACTTGGCATAGAATCTATTATAGCTTTTTTTTTTCTTTTTTCAGACAGGGTCTTGACATGCAGTTCAGGCTGACCTTGAACTCACAATGTAGCACAAATTGCCTCAAACTTGCAAGGAACCTCCTGCCTCAGCCTCTCAAGTGCTGGGAATACAGGCAAACCCACCACACCCCGCCAAGTTTTAAAACAGTGTATAATTTTAATTAATTTATAGTCTTCATAAGTCAGCATCCTGAGCATTAAGTCACCTGAACTCTAGTTCAGTACAAAGGAAAAGAAAACTAAACTATGTAAGATTTTTAAAAAGGAAACAACAGCTCCTAGGATTCTCCACATCACAACATGTTAACTCCAGATTTTCCATATCCTAACATTTCAGCCAAAAAAAAATGTAAATTCCTATCGATAGCATGACAAAAGAAAAAAATTTCCGAGCTGTTACAGTGAATAAGACTATTTCAAAATCATTGTTTTAAAGAAATGATCAACAGAAGAACAAGAATAGGTTTTGGTCCTTTTTATTAACAGAAGATAGCATGGGGTAAGAGATTTTCAAACAAGAAGCACTGCTGAATATATAGTAGTTTCCTCTTACCCAGTTTCACTTCCCATGTTTTCAATTACCTTTAGCAAACTGTAGTCCCGAATTATAAAACAGAAATTTCCACACAATTCATAAGCTTTTGTCACACACCATTCTAAGAAGAATGATGATTCTCACTGTCCCCCTCCAGCCAAACACAGGATGAGAATCATCCCTTGTTCCAGCATATTCACATTGCTACTCAGTTAACCAACCAACTTGGTTAGCAAATCAATTGCTGAAATATCATTCTTTGTGTAAAAGCAGCTCTTATTTTATTACTTAATGATAGCTCAAAAGAGAAAGGGCAGATGCAAGGAAACAGAACATGGAAGGGCAGATAAATTCTGCTACTAGGGCACAGAGGGAAACATGGAAACATACACACACACACACACACACACACACACACACGCAGTTTACTACTGTCCTCAGTTTCAGGCACACCCTAAGGGTCTTGAACATATTCCCCATGTATAAGTCAGGGTACTGTAAATGGAAGACAGAGTAACACCTCATCAGTGGGTACAAAGTACTATTTGCTGAATAAATTGACCAATGAAAGAAAATCTGCTGGGTTTTTTTTCCTGAGAATCAAGCATTGGAAGAGAGGAGGAAGGTCTTTGAAGTAAATCAGTGAAATAAATACTAACTCCAAACAATATGAATTATGTGACCACAAACGTATTTCTGAACTCTGATTTTCTAACACATTCAGCACAGATAATATGGTATCTAATAGGACTATTCCAAAGAAAAATACAATTGTGTTGTGTATCAACCTATTTCATGACAGGGAGCTATAACAATTTTTACTACATTATGATGTTATTATGATTACTGCTATATCTTAAAAGGTTGGATTTAGAACACAAATTCTAAAGACTATGAAGAATGGAAATAAATACATGGCTTGATAAGATAATATAAACACTATTTTTACTGCTTAAATATGCCCATACTAAAGAAATATCTACCTGGACTGACGATGTGGCTCAGCAGCACAGTACCTGCCTGGCAAATGTGAGGCTATACCCGATACCAAAAAAAAAAGAGGTGGGGTCTATAAGAAATATCTCCCTAACTGATATTTCAAACCCCAAATCAACTTTATATAATAATAGTTAATTTTACAGACTTGGAAATTTAAGGTTATTTTAACATCAAGGGATAATGCCTGGTCTAATAAAGCCTAGATAGGCATCAATCACATCAGTGGGCAACCAAGACACCACAGATCCGTCACCTACCTGAGAAGTCCTTTATTCTTTCCATGCATACTCACTACACTATGTGACCTGCTTCCCCACTGGATCAATATTACTTATGTGGCTATATTTATAATCTTATTGGTTGACCATAGCTGTAATTTACATTGTACCCACCTGGTTGAAAGTTTACTCCATAAAACTTTCCCTGAGCAGTTAAGTCCTCAGGCACCCACTTTCGGAGTGTCCCCTCCTAGTCCTCTTTCTATCCCTCAATAAATGTTTCCTATTCTTAACCTCTGCTGTTTCTAGAATTAATTCCTCAATTTCAATTAATTCTTCATCCTTCATACTCATCCCATAGGAAATATATTTTGTTATCTTGAGGCCTGGCCTCCAGCTGATCTCCCTTCCTCTCTCTGTGGCCCAGCCCTCTCTGATTATAATATTCCTACCTAGCTTAGCAGTTTATAATAATTTTAGTGAAAGCTATTCTTTTAAACACAAACTTGAAACAGATCATAGAAGTGAGGTATGTTTAAAAAAAACAATTATTTTAATCTTGTTAACACAACCCCGAATCTCCAAATTAATTCTTCAACCATCAACTCAGCCTCTAACAAGTTAGCAATATTTCCTTTACATCATATTTGGAGGCTTTGGTATCATTTTTTATATCGGAACCATTCAAAATAATGTCTAAATAAACACCTCCACTGTATAGTTTAGGGAGAAATGTCCTAATAGTATGTTTAAAAACTATTATTACTGTGACTCTATTATCTTAAGATATGAAAAATACATGGTACACATCTATAATCCCAGATACTTGGAAGGTTGAAACAGGAGGTTCACAAGTTTGAGAACAGCCTGGGCAACTTTAGACTTTTCCTCAAAATGTAATATTAAAAAAGAAAAAAGCTGGGGATGAAGCTCAGAGGTATACCACCTGCCTTGCACACACAAGCCCTAGGTTCAATTACCAGGACCAGAAAACAAAACAAATACAAAGCTGACCTCCTGTCTACAGCTGCTGAAACAGATTTTTTTTTAAAGTGGAATTTAAAACTAAGACTTTCCAGTTTTATTCTATGTCATTCTAAATGACACACACACTGCAAATATGCATAGAGGAAATATGGTAAAATACTATTTGATGTACCCAAGATGCTGCACATATGCTTATTCACTGAGCTTCAGAATGAGGGGTAGTCACCAAAAAAAAACAACTAGAAGGGTAGAATTTTCAGGCCAATCCCCTCAACCTCTGGGCATGGGAGAGAAAGTATAGACTGAGTTCAGTCACATGGTCAATAATTTAAACAACATGTAGGAGAGCTTCAATAAAAATTTCCAAGTATGGAGGTTCAGAAAGCTTCCTGGTTGGTGAACATACTGATAGGCTAGGTGAGTGGCGTAACTTGACTCCATGAGGACAGAAGCTACTTTACTTGGAACCTTCAAGACCTTGTACCTCTTAGAATAAAATGATAAATATAGCACCTTTCTAAGTTCTGTAAATTATTCTAGCACATTATCAAACTTAAAAGAGGGTAAAAGAAAGCTCAAATTTGTAGTGAGGCTAGTAGTGTCTGGGACATGCTGCTGGGTTGACAAAAGAACAGCCTCGTGTGTCTGAGCCACTTAACCCATGGGGTCTGTATTAACTGTAGGTAATTAATATCAGAACTGGATAAAATTTTTGGCACCCAATTGGTGTCAAAGAACCACCATTGGAATGTAACTTCCATATCTAGAAATAATAGTTCTGGGTTCATTTTATTTCTCATTAAAATATATGACATCAAAAAACAATTGTGAAAAAAAAACAATTATGAACCTTTAAATTTAACATCTTTATTTTTTTTTTTTTTTTTTTTTTTTTTTTTTTTTTTTTTTTTTTTTTTTTTTTTTTTTTTTTTTTT
>PVKA01007827.1:33893-55766 GCA_004027165.1 Ctenomys sociabilis | reverse complement strand
TGGCTAAATTTAACATCTTTAGATATTAAAATTACATCAATGCATTGCATAATCTGATTAAATTCTAGTATAAAACAAGCAACTATAACATGTTTGTAGCGAACTACCTGAAAGTTAAAAAGATATGTCACTTGGCTCATTAATAATAGATACTAAACACAAACATCTTAAACATGCCATATATTATCTAACTATAGCATCTCTGTACCATCCATAAAAATGAACAAGTCTGCTAATGCATTCATCATTCTAAATGACATACACACTGCAAAAATGCATAGAGGAAATATGGTAAAATACTATTTGATGTACCCAAGATGCTGCACATATGCTTATTCACTGAGTAATTCAACTTTGAAATTGTTGATAAATTGGGAAGCAAAAGAATATTAAATAGTATGTTTTTCCTCAGGTGTTTCCTTTTTGGCTATACAACCTCAGCAATGAAACTGAGAATGACCATTTCATAAGAAAGACACAGCTGCTGATTATCTACACTAAAGTTCCCCAAAGGCACCTTAAGTCTCTTGCCACAGAGAATGTTTACAGTATCCTAGAGACCTACATACAGCTCCTACACACAACAGCAACACAGAATAGAAAACCATGTTTATGAAACACTAAGCATCTAGTGGCATTTATACTTAAGTTTGCTTTCTTAAGGAGTAGAAGAAATAAGAAAAGAGGATAAAATGACACATGACCTTTTTTTCCAGAATTGTGTGTGTGTGTGTGTGTGTGTGTGTGTGTGTGTGTGTGTGTGTGTAAAAACAGTAAAAGATGGGGCAAACAGCTTAGGCTCAGGGGCTGGGGGTTGGATTCTTGGGCCTGCGGTACTGCACCCACCCCTGGCACACTAAGACTGCAACTGACACTGGGTGTGGTGGCACACTCCTGTAATCCCAGCTGTTGGGAAGCTGTAAACAGGCTGATCACTTCCAGTCCAATCTAATAGTGAGACCCTGAACATCCTGTAGACCCTTCTCTAAAAATACAAAAAAAAAAAAAAAAAAAAAAACAGTAAAACAGAAAATATCAAGCTGTTATCAACTTTCAGCTTCAACTGCTGCTGAGGAAAACACTGTGATCTGAAACCTATCTTCATGATAAGTGGAACAAGCAGTTATCTGCCTGTTTGCTTTGAGCCACAGGAAAGTTCTTCCTATACAAAGATCACTGTCCCAAATTACATCAGAGCTCCACTGCTTTAGGGTAAATGAATGAATTCAAAAGTTTCTTTTAAAAGCAATTACTAACTTAAATTCTTTCGAAGGTTACCCTAGAAGCAAGCACTACCTAGTATAAGGCAATATACTGTATATGCTGTATTATCTATTCTAACATCATGTAGCATTTGTCATTATTTATCTTGTTCTCATTTTATAGATGAGGAAAAACTCAACACTGAGAAAGAAGGTAAACTATTTAACACCATATGTTTGTAAGAGCTAGTCAAAAGTTATTTTCCCTACAAATCTCATGATCTAATGATATTTATATCCACATCAATTCTTCTTTCTTAGCGATATGCCAGAAGTCTAGGAGCACTGTATAACTACAATTAGAATATGGGAATAAACTAATTGAGGAACAAAGGGAAATGGCATAATCAAGTGAGAACAACAGCCTTTTCAAAATGTTCTTCTTAATAGAACCTCTAAAAGACTGCAGACCCAAACTACATTTGAGACTAAGTTGCCTTTAAAAAATGTGATAACAAAAAGCATTAAATGTGATTCTTCATTCTCTTATTGTTTCCTAAATTTCCTATATATTATACAAATTCTGAAAACAGAATTTCATTTATCATGTAAATCATCTTTAATTATATGACAGACTATACTCTTTTGGTTCCACTCTAGGAAAAAAATATTTTAAATTTGCCCATTAACTATTATTACTTCAAATGTAGGTTATTACTCTTTGGAGAATACTTGCCTCCTACAGTTAAAGGGAAAGAAGTCATTTAGCTTCACTAGCAGCCCCTCCCCCAAGTTTAGGATTACTTTTACTTAAAACATAACAGAAGCAGAATTTGAAGGGCAGGTGGCAACTGAAGGTAGAAAAAGTTCACACAATACGCAGAAAATAAACTGTGCAAAGGGATGAGTGATTTACACTACCAGAATACCCATTCTAAGACCAAGAAATATTATTTATTCACTCATTCATTCAACAAACATATATTAAATGCTCATAATGTGCCAAGCATTTAATTTAATAAGAAGGAGCAAAATTAAGTACAAGCAAATCAGAGAACTATTACTGTAGGCTTTTACTCTAGAATTATTGAAAATAGGCAAACAAAAAGCTAAACAGAACATAGTGCTAAGTCTTTAGAAGAAAAAAGAAGTTAAGAGTGGAAAGAGATGCTATACTGGAGAAGTACTTTGGGGAATCCCAGTGGAGGCTGAACTATTTAACCTAGATGCATGGAGGGAAACATGGGGTGAATTTGAATAAAGAAGGGAGGACAGTGTGAGTATGAGCCACACAGACACTGAGACAAGTACATTCCAGACAGAACAGAAAATGTAAAAGCCCTAAAACCAATGAGTGGTTAAATATGTTTAAGAAATAACAAAGGAGCCAGGGAGATGGCTCAGTGGAATAAGTGCTTCCCTGGCAAGTGCAAGGGCCTGAGTTCAATCCCCAGTTCTGAAAAAAAAAAAAAAAAGTCTTTAAAAAAAAAAAAAAGAACAAAGGAAGGAGAAATCCTGGAGCAGAATGAACAGGACAAGAGGTCAAGGAGTTAAAAGGAAGCCAGACATTCAGTTTCTCATTGTGAAAATTGATAAAGGCTTTCACTTTTATTTCAAGTAAGATAAGCTACTGGCACATTCTTAACAAACAAGTGACAGGCTTAGACTCAGTTATTTTAAAGTGACCACTGTATGGAGAACAGAGTAAAGACAAGCAAGGCCAGAAGCATGATAAACGAGTAGGAGGTTACTGCAACAAAACTGTTTAAAGATAGTGAGGATTTTTTTAACCAAAACACTGCAAATTAGTAAGAAGTCAAAGAATTTTAGATATATCTGACAGGCGGAACTAAAAGGATTTCTTAATAAACTGCAAGTAAGATAGGAGAAAAAAGTCAAAAATGACGTTAAGGGTCTCTGGACTGAGGGATAGAAAGGAAGGAGTTGTCATTAATTGAAATAAAGATGACTGTGTAGTATAATAATTTAACCTACATCTCATAATTCTGCAAGCAAAGCATAAGTCTCTTTGGGGCTATCTTTTCAGTATTATCTACTTTAGATGATATCTAGTATCACTTGGGAGCAACGAGCAGATTTGCTTACTTTACAAGAAAAAGAGTATCTTAAACTGTGCTTTATTTTACTGTGTTTCACAGATAGTGAATTCTGCACAAATTCAAGGTCTGTGGTAACAATGTGCTCATCAATTTTATCAACACCAGTTTTCCATTAGGTCAGAGGATACTATTTTTTAACTAAGATATGACAAGCTGGTGGGAGGGGGTTAAGACCCAAGGCTACAGCATACTGGATAGAGTGCAGTGTAGTATAAACGTACCTTTTATATGCACTGGGAATCCTAGTTTGTGTAACTCACTCGACTATGATGGTCCAGAGCCCTACAATATCTTCAAGATATGCCTATATAATAAGGATAATGGGTAGACTTACTGTAAGAGATTCTAGTTAACAAAACTTAGGGTTCCTGTCACATAACGCAACCCACTGCACATGATAGATTGTTTGGCCTATCTTTGACGCCCTCTAAGAACTGAGTCTGTACAAAATGTAACTACTGCTGATAATCTGGCTATAACTATTGCTTTGAGTAATAAATCCTTTGCCCCATGTCATCTGCCAGCACCCAAGAAACTACAACAGGCTTTCTTATTAGCAGGATAGAATTTCAAGCTCTTCACAGTTTTGACAGATAAAAGCACTAGCCAAATAGCTCAGGAGATTAAAGCGCCTGCAAGCAGGCACAGGGGCCTAGGGTTCTAGCACTACCTCTGGGAACATGCTGAGACAGCAACTGAGACGGGGTGTAGTGGCACACAGGCCTGTAATCCAGCTCCTGGGAGACTGTAAACAGCCAGATCACTGAGTCTGATCTAATAGTGAGACCCTGAACACCCTGCAGACTGTTCCCTAGACCTTTCCCTATTGTTGCCAGTTGGAAGAAGCATTTGCATTCCATTTGAAAAGTCATGATTTAACAATAAAATGCCACTATATCTGTTAACAATGTTGCCAACTAAATAATCTTTTATATCCTTTCGATGAGTCAGGCATGGTGGCACACGTGTAATCCCAGCATTCAGGAGACTGAGGCAGGAAGATTGCTTCAAGTTCAAAGTCAATCTGGGCTACAAAGTGAGCCTGAACTGCACAATGAGAACACATGTCAAAAAGGCAAAAAAAATTCTTTTAAACAAATTAAGCCTTTCAACCAAAATTATCTCTAATATATATATATTATATATATAATTTATATATATAAATTATAATATATAATATATATATTATATATATAATAATATATATAATATATATATATAATATATATATATAATAATATATATATATTAGGGCTAGGGTTATATATATATTTAAAACTTTGAAAACATTCATATTCTTTTGTTTGAGATTTTAAAGAATTGTACCATTCTTTACATGCTTTCTATTGATTTAATAAAATATCTGAGGTTAGAAATAAATAATGAAAACTAAGCTTGGGTATGGTGAGAACCACTCTAGCTAGATCATAACACAGCATACTGCAGAATCCATTATGGCAGAAGCACATAACCATGATGAAGAAACACAGCAGAGCCGTAAACCAAAAGAAATATTGATGGTCAAGCACAGTCTTTTTATAACAACTCTCCAGAGAACTCATTCTACAAGGACAATGCCCCCATAAACTAATCTCAGTCCCACTGAGCCTTTCCTCCTAAAAGGTTCCACAATCTTTTAACATCTCAACACTGGAAACTAAGCCTCCCCCGACCAAGCCACATCAAAACCGTAACAAAAATATAGCAACATACAAATATGGAAGTAAATAATGTTCAGGACAGCATTTCATGCAGGCAGTGAAAAGGCTGATAAAAAAAAATGCTACTATAATTATAAACACATAAAGAGATGATATATATTCATCTATGATAGCTTCAGGCACAGCTGCATTCAGGACAGCAAATTTGTTTTTCAGCTAATAAAATTCATCTTTTGGTAAACTAATTTGAGGTAGCTTGGGTTTTTTTCTCTCATTTGCTCTTTTCCACTGCCATGAACTGCTGCTCCTCTGCCATGCAGCACCTTGCCTTACAGCTAGCCAATTATGAACTGATACCTCTACAAACTGTGAGCCTTTCTTCTCTTTAACCTTGGGCATTGGGTATTTTGTCTCAGCAAGAAGAGAAAAGCCAGAGGGGAACAAAAAACTTCAAGGACACAATGGAAATAAGGTGTCTCTAGGAGGTTTTGAGGATTCTAAAATACTTGAGAATCTAAAGGCCACTCACACACATAGGGTACATACAATCAGGAACTGAGAAGACCCTTGTCTCTCCTTCCTGGATATCTATAAAAACTTTGAAAAAGTAGGAGATAAAGCTAAGCCAGAATTATAAATTACACAGGAGATTCAACTCATGGACACATGAACTGACAAAAAGTCAAAAGACTTATAAATCTCAAGTGTTGAACTAAATTTCTGTCCAACCACTAGATGACCACTAACCTGAGTAAAGATTTCATTAGAAACCCTCTCCCCAAACTTTTAGGCTTTACAGCACAGTGCAGGAGAGGCAACAAACAGTGGCAGCAACCAAGAATCCTGGGAGGCAAAGCAATGTGATTTCCAAAGCCAACACATTTAAAATGTGCAGCATTATGTAACTATGAAACAAGCAAAAGATAGAAAAGTATGGCCAAGAAGCAGTCAATAAAAACTCTTGACAAAACTCAAGATGAAATTTACTTATTTATTTAAATTTACGTATTTGGTACAGGGGCTCACTAGACAGCTCGAACTCATACTCCTGTTTTCAGCCTCCCCAGCACTGGCATTACAGGTGTGCACCACCACACCCAGATTCTACAACCAGTTCTGCATGCCCAGGGGCAGGGCCAACATGGCATATGGTGCCAGGAATCAAACCTGTAGCCTTGCACTTTCCTAAGCAGGGGCTTAGTCTGCTGAGCTATCTTACAGGCAGGCCCTCAAGATGGAATTTAGACAATAACTTTAAACATTAAAAAATACATTCAAAGAAATAATGGAAACCATGTCTAAAGAACTAAAGTAATATAGGAAAATGATAGCTTGGCAAATAGAAAATATCAACATCTAACACTGCCATCTAATATTACAACCTAGGAAAAATAGACTATATACCCAAACAAGCAGAAGGACAAGAGTAATGACAATTACAGTGGAAATAAAGAATAGAAAACTATGAGAAAAATTGACAAAACTAAACTTTTACTCTTTAAAAATACAAAAGTAGCAAACCACTAGCTAAATTTATCAGGAAAAAATAAAAAGCTCCAACAACTTTCCAAGGCCAAATGACTTTATCACAAAATTTACCAAGTTTAAACACAAATTAACACCAATCCTTCAAAAACTTTTCCAAAAAGATTAAGGAGGCAACACTTTCTCACTCATTCTCAAAAGCAAAAAAAAATACATCCCAAGAATAAAAAATATAGTATAGATCAATGTCCCTTTTGAGTAGACATAACACCAACAAATCCTAGTAAAAAGAATTCAAATGAACTTTTAAAACACAAATATTCCATACCTAAGTACAGTGGGATTTACTCCAGCAATGCAATTCAATGAAATAAAACATATTAAATAAAGAAAAAATTAATAATTATCTCAAAAGAGAAATCACTGCCCATTTAAGAAGCTAACACCTATGATCAAAAGAACTAAAAAAATGAAACATGAAAAGACTACAAATGTTGGAATTATGAAATAAGTATATAACTAATAAAGAAATGAAACAGAAAACTCCTAATATGAAAGATTAAAAGGCTATCAAAATTGACGAGACCAAAAATGTGATCTAACCGTATAAATTAAATTCCTAATGCAAAAACTGTAAATGAAATCAGAAACTCCAGTAGACAAAATAAATAGCAAATAAAAAAAACTGAAAATATATCTTCACACAACACAATACTAAGGTACATCAAAATGTGGCAGATTAATAAAAAGGGAATTATGAAATGTGAAAGGCAGAATAAGAACATTCAATATACAACTACCACCTATAAGAAGGGGTTCTATTAAAGTAATGATTGAGAACTTTCCCAGAACTGATGAAAGATACCAAGAATTCAAAATCCAAAGAATTCTCAAGTAGAATAATAAACAGAAAACATCACTTATACATAAAAGTGAAACTGGAAAGCAAAAAGAAAAGAAACACATTAAAGGCACAAGAAAAGGCAAATTATCCACAAAGGTCCTAAAAGTGATTACCAACTTCTCAACATGAAAGGGAAAAAATTAGTAACAATAATAATAATAATAATACAGTTCAACAACATGCTCAGAATGATAAAAAATATCTGCCTAGAATTCTATATCCTACAAAACTCTAGGAAAAAGGTAAAATGAAAACTTCTCAAGCTAACAAAAATGGTGTTTACAAAAGGAGTTTCTGACTAAAAGCACTTAAGCCTACATGGAAGGTCACAAAACACATTTTAACATCCAAAAAAGATGACCACTGACTTATAATACAAGCTTAATGTCTTATTTGTGGATTAAAGAAAAGTAAACAGATATAAAATCCTGGGAAATGATATGTTAAGTCATAAGAATATCATACTCTCTCAGGAGGAGAAAACTGTAGTGAGTTAGAATATTCCTAAATTCTCATATTTGTGAGGCATATAGAAATATTAATTGTAACTTTACCATGTTAACCATATGGAAGAATATAACTTTGAATTAACAGAGGGATAAGAAATAAAATAAAGAGAACCATAAGCAGTCCTAAAAAAGCAAGAAGAAAAAAAAAGCACACATTCTTTGAAGACAGAAAAGAACCAAAGGCAGAATCAGGACACAAAACAATAATCCTGTTTCGTTATTGGGGAAAAGGTATCAACTGGATACATGAAGGCAGATAACCAACTTTGCCTTATCTAAACTATTGTATAATGAAACATTATTTATTACTATGACATTAATATACACACATGTACATACTTAATGAGAGCTACTTTGATAGTCTAGGCAATAGATGTTAAAAGTACCTTATAAAAGGGAGATGGCAGATGCATTCCCAGGTTTTTGTTTGGGTGCTTATGAATGCTTCTCCCTTTTAACCAAGAGACATACCATAGTGAGAAGTGCAGGTTTTTAAAATTTAAAATATATTCAGGGCCTGAGGATATAACTTAGTGCCATAGCACTTGCCTAGTGTATACAAGGCCCTGAGATCCATCACCAAAAAACAAAGAATATTTTCAGTAGTTCAGTATCATGTCTACAACAGAGGCATGAACTACAGAGTAGGGATTTGGTTATTTGTATTTCTAAATAAATCTAGAGAAACAAGGAAAAACATAAACATAAAAACCAATACCAGAAAAAGGATGACAAGTTTACTATGCATCATGGACTGCATTAACTCCTTCATAAAGTATTTTAATCAAAAAAAAAGCTTTGAAATCATCAAAAATTTCTTAAATTTTTAAAACATTCACCCTCAAAAAAATTTTTACATGAAATATAATTTTAGTATTTAGTACATTTACTTATGTACAAAAACAAGGCAATTCAGTCAAAAGTTCATTAACATGATTTATTTTAAACGCTTAAGCTGTAATAGAAATTTTTTGTTTTGTTTTATGTTTTTTGAGAGGCCTCACTTTGTAATTCAAGATGGCCTTGAACTCACTATGTAGCCAAGGCTAGCCTCAAATTCATGTATCCATTCTACAACAGCCTCCCAAATGCTGGGATTACAGGTATGTGCCACTACGCTCAACTAGAAATTATATTTTTATTAGATAAAAACAATTGTATTTCAAAGTTTTGATATAGTACAGTCTAAATTATTTTAATCAAAAACATTAATGTGAAATGTTATTGTAAAATCACATTTTTAGAATAAAATGGAAATTAGGATAACTTGATATTAAACAACTTTTATATAACTACATTCCAATATCTAATACAATGAAGTGCAACTAAAATAATATACATAATGGCCTAAGGTTTGCAAACAAAAACACTAAAATTTGTATTGCTGAATATACATTTGAAGTGGTTAAGAACCACGGTAATTTCACATCACCTAACCTATATTAGGAGAAACTTTTTTGTAAAAGTCACAGAAAATATATAATGTCCTACATGAGATGTTAACTCCAACTGTTTCTATCTATCCTTTCATCATTATACAAGCCCTAACATGTCAATGCTAGGGCAGTTTAACAATCTCAACTATGCCAAGTAAACAGAGAACCTTCTAAAATTACTTTAGAACTGGAAGGTGTGGATACAGTACTGATGAAAGTGTGTCTGCCCCTAGCCAAAGTATCAGCAGAGAACCACTAACCCTTACTTCAAGCCTAGATACCAAAATCTTTGGCTCAGAAGACAGATATTTTACATATTCTTTTAGGCCCCAGTGAAAGCACACTTTACAATGTTTCAATCTAAATACATTTTTAAAAAGACAAGAATACTGTCATTTGAGCCAGACTCAGTGGTATATGCCTGTTCTATATAGTATACATGTATTATGTTCTATCTGTAATGTTCATGCCTAGCATACACTGCCTAGCAAGACCCTCCAAAAAAGGAAAAAAGAAGAACATGATGGGAAACTACTGTAAGAAAAATCACTCATACCTCAGAAAGACCATGTTCATAGTTTTTCTAAAAACAAACTTTTCAGAGAAAATGTTTTCATGCTACATAAAGAAAAAAAGACATACAACCAGTTATTTTCTCACTTGGTGAAACTCTGTTAGTATTTCTAAATTTATTCCCATTATCAAAAAATTATTTAATGCACTGTCATTTTGGCCTAAAACGACCCAAGCAATAAAAGGAGACTCTGAAACACTTTAGATCCCTGGCAGACATCTAGCAGACAGCCCCTTTTCCTTTTCTACAAACAACTTATCTGGTGTCATCTAATTTTCATACTTTATGCTTTCAATTTTTTTTCTTCTACTAACCTGACTCAAATGCATTTTTAGGAAACTAATTCATCAGAAACATACTTCAAGACTTTCCTAGCAAGGTCTGGCCTTTTATTTTTAATTCCTAGACCTAGGCGATATTGATATAATATTTTCCAAATCAAATATAAATTATCTTCTCCCAAATTAAAAGATAAAATTCTTGCACTGCTAAAGAGGTTCACTACAAAGATATGCAGCTAATCTTACAAAGTGTCAGGACCTAACTAAGAACATATCACTGACAGAAATAAACAATAAAAATGGAGAGCTGTACTATATACCTAGAAACATTCAATACTACCAATATAAAAATCTCAAGTTAATATGAAGTTTTGACATAATGACAATTGAATCTAAAAACTGTAGAAATATTGCATTAGTTCTACTACCTACAAAGGATCCATCTCAATCCATTAACAAAGCAAAGATTCCTAACAAACTGTTTTGACCATGGTAAGTAGAGAGAAGGGAATTTCTGCTCAGAGACTGACTACAGAAAAACTCACCTAAGCAACAACAGCAGCACAATTTAATAATGACCCTCAAGTTTACATACTGATTATAGTTTGAGAAGCACTAAGTTGGACAAGTACTTAAATTAATTTTTTCAGAATATATATAAAACTAATTACTGAGTAGTCCTCTTGAGTTTCCATGCACATATCATCAGTCTCCAGGGTTCTTCCTCACAACACTTATTCATAGGGCCAGAATAGAACCACTATCTTTTGACCTTGCACAATTAAGACATACAACTTTTCCCTTCATTTATCTGCATTTCTTTCCCACCATGAAATAATCACATTTTGGAGCTAATGCTTCATTACCTTCCCATCACTGTGATAAAATATCTGAGAAAATCAACTCAGGAAAGGTAGAAAAGTATACACTGAAGGAGAAAAGATATACATGGGTTCATGGTGTCAGAGGTTTCTTTCTGTTCCTGGTAACTTGGCCTGGGAATCCTTTGGCCAGGCAGTACATTATGATGGGAAGCACATAACAGCGGATATGTAGTTAACTCATGATAGCAGTAAGCAAAAAACAAAAGACAGACAGACAGAAGGACAGGGGTGAGGGGGTAAAGAGGGACAGGGGACTAGTGTTCCCATATCCCTTCAGAAGCATGTATTTAATTTTCTCTCATGAGGTTCTACAACATTTATCACTTCCCAACAAGGCCACAAGATGGTACACACATAGACAGGCCTTTGGAAGATAACCCCTTGTCTCAGTTACTCTTCTCTCATTGCTGGGACAAATATCCAACACTCAAAATGAAGGAAGGAAAGGTTTATTTAGCTGACAGTTACTGGAGGTTTCAGTCCATACTCAGCTGGCTCCAAGACAGTGTGGTACATGGCACAGGGCAGCAGTATATGGTGGCAGAATACCAAAAAAAGGGAGGAATAATAGCAACAATGGCTAGAGAGAGGAAGTCTGTCTCCCTTATGTTGCATTCAGGCTATCTGCCCACCCCAGTTGCATTTACACCCATAATCCCAGAAGCAATCACACCCATAATCCCAGGGATCATGAGTTAATCAAAGTCTAGAAACCCCAGCCCCATGACTGCATGAGGTTTTTGGGGGACAACTAGACACAAATCATAACACCACTTTTTCTCTCCTGCTTTGGCTGGGGACTTTTCAGTAGGGAGGTCCACCAAGAAAAACAAAGTAAAGGAGTTGAACAGTCAACAACAGCAGCAGAGAGAGAAGCTGCACTTTATTGTTTAACCCCTATAAATGCCATCAGCACATATTCATATATTTGTAAACTGATTTAACCATGTAGTGCATGCCCAACTGTCTGTGTTAGGTCATGATTATATAAGTGTATCCTGCTGTGAACTCATGCTACACAGCAAGTTCATGTCTTTAGGTGTCCTCAAACCCCTTGAACTTTAAAGCACACTACAGTGTGACCTCACACCTCCTAAAAGTAAAAACAAGGCTATGTATTTAGTTATCCACTAATACTACTTTCTCTTCCACTTTTTACATCTAAAATTCCTCCATTCGTAAATCCAAATCCTGGGTATAGGTCTCAATTACCCATTTCACAAATTCTCACCACTTCTCACTTCTGAAAGCCTCAATATTTAGTCAACTTTTATTTTTGTTGCTAAATTCATCTATTCTAAATCCCAAATTTGGTACTACATTAATCTCTTCTTGGGACTCATTTAGACTTTACAACTATGAAGTATAAAAACTGACACCTTCAAGTCATCCTCCAAAATTCCCTAAACACCACAAAGAACTCTGCAACTCTACAACCCATACCCTGCTGAGAATTTCTCAAATCATCCTTAATGTTTCTTGTCTCAGTTTCTCTTCTGCCATTACTGGGACAAAATCCCCAAGACTCAAAATGAAGAAAGAAAGGTTTATATGGCTCACAGTTAGTGGAGGTTTTAGTCCATACTTAGCTGGCTCCAAGGCACAGGGGCACGTTGCAGAGGGCAACCATTCATGGCAGCAGCAAAGAGCAAGAGGGAAAAGGGTGAAGCAGCAGGTTAGGCAGCTAGCTAGCCTCTCTCCCCTTCTTACATTGTAATGTAAATTACCTACCCCACAGCCAGTTTGTAGCCCTCAAACCTGCAATCCCAGCACCGGATCAAAAATCAAGAGTCAATATTCCAGGGGCTAGGGCTATGGCTCAGTAGAATATGTGCTTCCCTGGCAAGAGCAAGGGCCTGAATTCAATCCCCAGTTTCGCCAAAAAAAAAAAAAATAAAGAAATTGAAGAGTCAATATTCAATTATTTCCCCAATCTTGCAAAACTGAGCAACAGATTTGATTATAAAAATAGATATATAACAACCACTCAGGGCCAGGGAGATGGCTCAGTGGAATAAGCACTTCCCTGGCAAATGCAAGGGCCTGAGTTCAATCCCTGGTTCTGAACAGAAAAAATAAATAAATAAATAAATATATATATATATATATATATATATATATATATAATCACATATATACATATATATACATATATATATACACACACACATACGTACACATATATAATATATATAACATATATATAATAACCACTGTTAATTACCTATTCCTGTTTTGAAAAATCTATAACATATACATTGTTGTATGTTACCCTGTTTCTGTCTTTTTTCTATTCATTTTCACTTCTGCTTTTAATCTTCAAAATTAAATTAAAAAAAAAAAAAAAGCAATCACATACTCCAGAAGCCACCCCATGAGTGCATGAGGCTTTGGGGAAATTAGAAACAAACCATAACATTCCACCCAATTACAGCACCCAGTCATCTCACATACACAGCAATTGACAGACTAACTGTATAGCATTCTTCCTTTATTCACTTTTCAAATCTTACTTTTCAAACTTTTTAGTAAGTGTGCTAGCCCCTGGAACACATTTTAAGGAAGACTTCAAATGTTTGAGTGTATAGTCTACTAGGATAGAAAGACAACAAAAAGTTATGGTACACTGAATTTTATAGTCAACATACAAAAGTACAAAATGTTGCAATACAATCATGTTTGGAATAACCTCAATCCAATATTTTCACTTAGGCCAAGAAATATCATTGCTTAAGGAGGCCTTTCCTAAGGGCCAATCAAAGAGCTCAGCAGATTAAAGCACCTGCAAGCAGGTACAAGGGCCAAGGGTTCAAACCCTGGGCCTGCGGTACTGGTCCTGCCCTCAGGGCACACAGAGGCAGCAATTGAGACTAGACATGGTAGACGAGCCTATAATCCCAGCTCTTGCGAGGCTGTAAACAGGCAGATCACTATGAGTCCAATCTAGTAGTGAGACCCTGAACACCCTGTAGACCCTTCCCTAAAATACAAAAAAAAAGAGGCCTTTCCTCACAAAAGTTGACCACATCAAGAATTTGTTACATTCACAGCATCATGGACTCAAAACAAACATGACACCATTTAAATACACAGGAACTCCAATTCAGTGACTTGCTTATATAATGCCACTTACAATGAAAAATAATAGTAAACAAGTATCTTTGAGGTCTTTATGTTATTATGTATCTATGGATTTAGGAATGGAGGAGTTTTGGGATGTAAGAAGGGAGGAGAAAGTAGTATTAATAGAGAACTAAACACAGTCTTGATTTTTAGTTCTAGGAGGTGGGGGGCACTGTACAGTGCTTCAATTAAAAATGCACTTATACTCCTAAAATGTATGAATGATTTTTTAAGTTTTTAAAAAATTTATTTACAATAAGATACACTATCATTAATCTCACTTGCTTTGAATACACTTATCCTATCATTCTTGCCACTTTTTGAAGTAATTCTGGGCTACCTGTGAAAAACTAGATAAACCACTGCTGAGTGCCATCTAACAGAAGGGCAGGCTTGTAAAAGCATCATCACTGGACTTCTAGCTCTTCCCTAAAGTCAAAATGACCAAGAAAAGTCAAAATTTTGAATAGATTCAGGATATCAAAGCAGCCACAACAGTGCAGCTAAGGACAAAAAAGAGGACTTAAAAAAAGTAGCAAAACTGGTATGAGACCAAATATTCTGAGGGTGATTAGTGGCAGTGTTTCTTTGTGGGGATTTTTTGTTTTTTTTCTTGGTACCAGAGATTGAACGTGGGAGCTTATGCATGCCAGACCGGCACCTATGCCTGCTGAGCTATCTCCAGCTCTAGTGGAAGTGTCTAAAGTCCTTTACATTCATAAAAATTACTGAAAATTCCAGGAAATGGTTTAGAAGAGTGCAGAATGGTTACTTATAATGCACAAGACCCTAGGTTCAATCCCCAGCTCAGTAAGAAGGTATTGAATGCCCCAGAGAGTTTGTTCACATGAGCTATATCAATCCATATTAATTAAAATAGTTTAATATTTTTATCAACTCATTTAAAAACCTATTATGTCGCCTGTAATCCCAGCACTCGGGAGGCTGAGGCAGGAGGATTGTTGTGAGTTCGAGACCAGCCTGAGCTACAAAGTGAGCTTAAGGCCAGCCTGAACTGCACAGTGAGACCCTGTCTCAAAAAGACCAAAAAATAAAAAATAAAAAAAAAACCTATTATGTCAACATATTTTAATTTTAAAAAGGTACATTTTTTTCCAAAACAAAAATTTAGAAAGAAGAGTAACAATGTTTTTATACTTCTGCAAAGTTAGTATCTGACTTAGTAGAAACTTGCTGAATTATAACATTTCTACAGTAAATCTGGCATAATGCCTCATCATGAAGCATTATGAAGAAAATCTAACCTCACACAGACATATAGATGAAAAATGAAAAATGTTCACCTTTCTGGTTAACCACAGATATACTCTGCTACTGTAGCAAACCATGAAACTTAGTAGTTTCTTAAAGCTAGTTGCAGTACAGTACATAAAACCACATCACAGACTTTTTGGCACTGCTACAATTAATATTCATGGGTCACACTTGTTCTTTGTAACTGGAAAAATATTAGTTTGCTGAGTTATAAAAATTTTCCATTACACAATTTTTAATCACATTTCTTAATACTATCTTCTCAAAAATGCCTTTAGAAAAATAAGAGGTGTCATGTACATAATGGCAAACAAGTTTCCCAAAATTATAATTACCCATTTCATGTAAAGGAGTGGCAGAAAGGGTACTGGGACTCAGCTCAGAAGAGCAATGTCCTTGGCCATTTTACATTTTGAAACAAAGTTTTCCCAAATTCCTCAGGCTGGCCTTGAAGTTTCCATCTTCCTGCTTTCAGCCTCCTGAGTAGCTAGGCTTACAGATACCACAATGGCCAGGTTATAATTATCCTTTAAAAGTTAAAATTCCAACATTAATAACCTATACTTTATCATTTTGAGAAAATATCTGCTAAATACTGAAGACTAAATGAATAATCAGTTTTTCAACCATTCTTTCAAGTAAAAATAGTATCCAATGAAATTTCAAGTGCTTCTCTTCAGTTATTCATCACAATTTATTATGCAGCAAAATGCTTTATGTATACTTCCTTTTTGTGCATTAGATATATACTTCTAAATGACTAATATCCAAAGGAAAAGATGCTCCAAAATCATTTAGGAAAACACATCAAAATCATGAGATACTTCTTCACAATCCTGAGAATTGCTACTATTAGAAAACAACAACAACAACAAACAAAATAACCAGGTACTGATGAGACAAGGATGCAGAAAAACTGGAAGCCACTGCATTGCTACTGAGAATGTAAAATGATACAGCTGCTATGAAAAAATTCTCAAAAAAGTATTAAATAGAATTATTACATGACCTGTAATATATTTTTAAAAAGAACACAGGGGTCCAAACACATATCTGTACATATGTATTTGTAGCAGCATCGCTGACAACAGCTAAAAGGTACAACAGCCCAAAGGGCCATAAACAGATGAACAGTAAAATGCAATATATAAATATAAATATATATAAAGTCTTAGAAAAGAATAAAATTTTGATATAAACTAAAAAAGAACAATAAACATTGTTTCTATTTCCATGAGATACAAAGAATAGCCCTATTTGTAGAAACTGTAGTAGACTAGTGGTTATTAAGCACTAGGGAAAAAGGAAATGGAATAAGTAGAAAGTTTAAGATGACAAATTTCTAAAGCTGGAGATTGATATTGAATGTACAGTAACATCAATGTACTTAATGTCATTGAACTATACACTTAAAAATGGTTAGGATGGTAAATTTTATATCATATCTAATTGATCACAATTACAATTTAAGTAAGACCAACATTAAAGAAATATTTTACTGCTTTATCAAAGGACCTCAAAAAAATAACTAAAAGCCTATCACAGTAGAGACCACAGTCATTAAGAGCACAGTTTAGTGGCAAATGTCTTGATCTGTGTTAAAGGGTTAACAGTGCAAATGGAAACTATGTCTTAGTGTTATTTTGAAAATAACCTTTGATAGTCCTCTTAAACGGTTTTAGGAATCCCTGCCCCTGAGGTTCACAGATCATACCTTAAGAACTATTACTTAAGTCTATTCTTTCTAAAAAGCCAATCAGTGCAGGAAAAAGCAGAAAAGATCGTAACAGATTTGTCTCCTAAAGTAAGAGAAATAGGCTTATATTGTTACAGCAACTGGAGACAGCATTAGGCACAAGTAGAAATAGAAAAATGGAAGTCATTATTTAACAAACAAAGAATTTAAGGAGAAAATCAGACCATCTGACAGAAAAGGGAGGGAAAAGATGCCCGAAAAAATCTCTAAAGTTGGTTGATCAAGGAGAAACAGCTATCAGAGGTAGATGTTAGGCGAGGGAGTTACCACCTGTTCTTTTTCATTTTTTTTGTTTGTTTGTTTAAGAAAAAGGCTCTTGGTGTAGTGTCAGACACCTATAATTACAGCTGGCAGAGAGGCTGAGTCACAGTATTAAGAGGCTGAGGTAAGAGAACAGTCGCCATTTGTAGAAACTCACTAAATTTGTCTCAAAATGAAAAAAATAAAAGGGTTGGGCACTCCTGCTTCAAACTCCAGCACCTGTACGCACGTGTGCACGCACACGCGCATACACACACACACACACACACACACACACAGCTAGGAATTTGGAATTATAGCTCCAGCTTCGTGGGAAACTAAAGCGACTGAGGTAGGACTAAAAGTTGAATGGTGATTTCAAGGACAGGCTGAACAACTTAAACTTAGCAAGACCTTGTCTCAAAATAAAAAGAGCTGGGTATAACTCAGTGACAGAGTGCTTACCCTGCATGTATGTGAGGTCCTAGATTACATCCCTAGTACCAAAACAAAACTCTATGTAGAAAAATATAGCCACTAGACAAATGCTTCTTGATAATGATAGTGATAATTCTACATACTAAAAGAAATTAGAACTATTATCTCTTAGTTAAATTACAGATAATGCATTATTATTCTGTGTTGAAAAAGGAACCCTCCCTCCTGTGGAAGTGTAGGCTGGTGCAACCACTGTGGAAATTAGTGTGGAGACTCCTCAAAAACTAGAACTTGAGATTCCATTTGACTTCCCTTTCTTTGTATCTTCCTGAAAAAAATTAAAAACATCACACCACAGCAACATACGCACAGCCATGTTAAAGTAGCAGTTTTTAACAGCAAATTTCTTGGAAACTGCCAAATGCCCATCAACCAACATGAATGAATGAAGATGTGGTTTTTCTATGCAATGTAATAATACTTAGCCATAAAAAAGATTATACTCAAGACATTTCTAGGTAAATGGATATACCTTGAAACCACACTCTAAATGAAATAAATCAGACACACACTTATAAATATCATATTATTTCTCTGGTGTGAGAAACTGAAAGTATCAATAAAAACCAACATATATAAGAGATACTGTGAAATAGGAAGAAAATGTTCAAGTGGGAAGGGAAATTAACAAGGGAGGCAGGAGAAAGGAAGGAAAATTTTTTAAAAATAGAAAAATGGGCTCTTTGCTGTTTTCTGCCACCATAAAAAGCTGTCTTGGAGCCAGCTGAGTACGGGCTGAAACCTCCACTAACTACATATACCTTGATCACAACAAATGAAACTCATAGATGTCAGATACAAAGGATTGCTGAGCAAGAGCTGGCCAGCCTGGAGACATGGAAGGAACAGAATAGAGCTAACCCAGTTTATCTTATGCCAAAATGGCTGGATGAAAGCCAGTCAGAGTCTGAAGTCAGGCAGAAGCAACAACTCCAACTGATGCAACCTAAATACCAGCAAAAGATAAAAAGGGAAGAATATATAAGAATCAGGAAGGAAGCTGAAGAAGCTGAGCTCCAAAAAATGAAGGCAATCCAGAGAAAGAAGAGGAATAAACTATAGGAGAAAAAGTGACTTCAAGAAAAGCTCAGAAAAGAAACATTTATGGAGCATCATCAATATAAAACTGCTGAGTTTGGGGGCCAGGGAGATGGCCCAGTGGAATAAGTGCTTCCCTGACAAGTGCAATGGCCTGAGTTCAATCCCTGGTTCCACCAAAAAAAAAAAAAAAAAAAAGGAACAAAATTAACTTCAGGCAATATGGAGCCAGGGAGATGGCTCAGTGGAATAAGCGCTTCCCTGGCAAGCACAAGGGCCTGAGTTCAATCCCCAGTTCCACCAAAAAAAAAAACAACTCCTGAGTTCTTAACATTGACACATGGAAGTGCCTGTCAATCTGCTCCTCGAGACCCACTGCATCAACATGGAATAAATTATCAGAACCTACACAACAGCCACAAAAGGAAGAAAAAGCCAAAATCCATCAAACTGAACACAAGAGGGCAAATAATGCTTTTCTGAACCACCTCCAAGACAAAAGTCAACCAGGTAGCCCCAAGAAATCTGGAAGCTATTGAAATATGAATAGTGGTAATGGCCGTAGTATATGAGCAATACTGATTTCCAACTGACCTTCATTAGTTAACCCTGATAAACCTCATGGGATGCTTTTCCTTAAACCAATTCAGTTCAGCCTCATCGTTTTGTTTTGTTTTGTTTTGTTTTTTGTTTTGTTTTTCAACTTCAACTGCCCAGCCACTCAACTGAGTGGCTAAGGATGGTCAATTTCTCCCACTGTCAGTTATACATGTTTGCAGGCACTGATTGCTAAATTCATTTAATCCCTACTGCCTGCGAAATGTTATATTATTTTTCTAATTAGTTTTGCCTTTTATTAGAATCATTAGAACAATGTTAGTAGAGGGAATCCCTTGATACTTTGAGCTTAGCAAGAACACTGGATGCTACAGGCCTCTTTCTATAAACAACTGTTCTATAATTTTCAGATAAGGTTTGGGAAAGCTTTGGGATCTTTTTAGATTTTTATCACTACTTTCTTAACCTAGGCACCAAATATGAAAAAATCATGTGATTATTTATATTAAATATGATTGTTTAATATCATAAAAATATATAATATACATAATCTAAGCTTATAAATAAATTCTGAATTGCTTTTATATAACAGAATTAAAGAAAAATAGAAATAAAAGAGAGTATATTTGTAAATAAGGAAGGTAAGAGATTGAAGGGAGGGTAGAGTGATGGGAAAAATAGAAAAATCAAGATATATCATGTAAAGGTACAAATTCCCTTTGATGAATGTAATTATTATGTATATATGAAATGTACCAATAAACCTAATTAAATAGTATGGGATAAAAATTCTATTTCTCTTCCTGTTTTCCCTTTCCTTCATTCTGACAGAAGTTTCTAAGTACTGCTATGTTAAATTCAAGTGAAGAAGCTAAACTAGTACAATTTTATTCTACTTATTTTATATTTCTCAAACACTTCACTTAAGACTGGACCACTCTAAACTGAGACAATAAGAAAGCTATGATTTTAAACTTTCAAAATTAATCCTGTTATCTTTATTCAAAAGCAGCAGCACATGATTAGATGGCCTTCAGAAAACACAAAAAGTTTTACATTTCAAGCTGAGGCAAAAATGTGTGGCAATATCCCTCCCACCTCTAACTCCTCAGGCACCTACAGGATCCCTGCATACAGCCTCCTCTAAGTCACCTCAATCAAAAGTGAGTATGGGGCTAGGGAGATGGCTCAGTAGAGTGCTTCCCTGGAAAGTGCGAGGACCTGAGTTCAATCCCCGGTTCCACAAAAAAAAAAAGTGAATGTACATGCACAGGAGCCAATTGAAGACACTAAATAATGCTAAAATCATGAAATGTAAGTTCTACTTTCTACAAAACTAAGTGTGACTCTGTTCATCCCTTATTCCACCCTTCCACAGTCAAATGAAGGAAATAAAATTGGATAGCTACAAGTAGCATTTTAAAAGACTGTCAGTCCAAAGACACCATTCAATGTAATATTTAAATATCTTTTGAAGGAGGTTGAGGTCTTATCCTTAACTTGGGTTTTTATATACCACCCACCCATCACTCTCACTTGACTTCTGTTCTTTTGTCTTGCAAAACAAAAATCAATAGAATTAGCCCATCAATTCCAGCCTTCCATAATGGCCCACCAGAGTTTTATTTATTTTATTTATTTTTTTTGGCAGAACTGGGGATTGAACTCAGGCTCTTGCGCTTGCCAGGGAAGTGCTTATTCCACTGAGCCCTCTCCCTGGCCCCCACAGCTTTATTTTTAAGGGTCTGTAGCTTCTATTTAGAAAAATAGCTACTATTCCAGAGACAGGAACAGATTCAAACTTTATGGTTTTTGCTTTTTTGTTTTCAGAGAAGTCATCTGTGATTTTAATGGATATTATGTTAAATGTATACATTAATTTGGGAAAGAAAATAGTTCAGCAGATTAAAGCACCTTCAAGCAGGCGCAGGGGAAGGGGGTTCAATCCCCAGGCCTGCAGTGCCCGCCCTGCCTCTATGGTGTGCTGAGACTTTGAGACTGGGCGTGGTGGCGCAGCCCTGTAATCCCAGGCCTTAGGAGGCTGTAAACAAGCAGATCACTATGAGTCCGATTTAGTAGTGAGACCCTGAACACCCTGTAAACCCTTCCTTAAAAAATACAAAAAAAATCAGGCCGGGCGTGGTGGCGCATGCCTGTAATCCCAGCACTTGGGAGGCTGAGGCAGGAGGATTGTTGTGAGTTCAAGACCAGCCTGAGCTACAAAGTGAGCTTAAGGCCAGCCTGAACTGCATAGTGAGACCCTGTCTCAAAAAGACAAAAAAAAAAAAAAAAAAAAAAAAAAAAAAAAAAAAAAAAAAAAAAAAAAAAA